>JABUQX010064342.1:12500-17536 GCA_015478945.1 Trachelipus rathkii | reverse complement strand
TAACGTAGCATTGTTTTTCACGTTTAATAAAAAAGCTACATAGCATTACCAGCAACTAAGAATATAATGCTACAATAACAAAATCTAACACACCTTACGCTAGAATAAAAACATACTAACATTTAACAAAGTTCCATACTTAACAGCAGTAAAGTACCTAGCCCCAGCGTACAAAACGTACCTATTCACACTTTTTTCAAGCATATCTCTAACATGACAATGTTAAATTTTACATTAACAACTGATTTACGTAGCATTGAGATCAATTCGGATAAACATAGCACAAAATGAGTTTTTTATATACTAACCATCGAAAGATATGCTAACATAACAAGGCGGTTTTCATATTAATAAAGCTAACATTGCATCATTATGAATTAAGAAAATAATGTACAACGTCAAACTAACACAACTTAAGCACGAATAAAGTGTTAACATTAACAAAGTTCCACACTTAACACCTGTAAAGTAACGTAACATGGCCATACAAAACGTAACCTATCATACTTTTTCCAAGCATATCTCTAACATATTAACGTTAATTTTACATTGACACAGTAATATTTAACAAGGATTTATCATAATCTTGTCCAATTATCATACAGACCAACGAATAACTGTAAACATAACAAAGTTTTATCCAAATATAACACAAAAATAAGTTCATAACACAAACATAACACAAAATATATGCAAACGTAACAACGTTTTTACATTAATGAAGCTAAACATAACATAACCTGAACTTAAAATATAATGTACAACGACAAACCTGAAACACCTTAAACATACGAATAAACTACTAACATTAACAAAGTTCCGCACTTAACAGCAGTAAAGTAACTAACATTGCATACAAAACGTAACCTATTCACACTTTTTCCAAGCATATCTCTAACATATCAATGTTAATTTTACATTAACATCGTAATATTTAACAAAAATTTAGCATAAACCTGTCTAATCATCATACTGACAAAGAATATAATGCTAACGTAACAAATTTTTTTTTTACATCAACTTCGTAATATTTAACAAAAAATTCATCACAACCTCGTCTAAATATCACAATCCACAGCGAATAATTGCAAACATAACAAAGTTTTAACCAAACATAACAAAAAATAACAAATTTATCCTGATATAACATAAAAATAAGGTCTTTGAATAAAATATCATCACAGTAAAGCGTAATAGTTTACTGATTTTAAAGCAGTAAATCTGTAAATCAGTAAATCAAACCACCCATCCCTACAGACCCCTACCCATCCCCCATGCCTATGATCTATTGAACTATTGATTCAAGTTATATTTCGAGTATCATTTTGAATAAACATAACATAAAAATAAGTTCTTTATATACGGACCTACGAATATATGTGATTAACCAACAAAGCTTTAGCATCAATAAAGCTAACATATCATAACCGCAACTAAGAATATAATGTACAAAGGCAAACCTAACATACCTCTCGTATGAATAATCAGCTAACATCCTGAAAATTCCCTACTTATCAAAGGTAAAGTAGCGCTAATAGGTCATACAATACTCGATATGTTCCCACTTTTCTCGCATATCAGCAACAGGTAAAGCTGGGCATCATCTAACAAAATCCCTTAACATAGTGACCAATCATCAAAGATACCAACAGCAGGAACTATGAATTAACAACATCTTCAGTTCAAAAGTGTCACTCGTTTAGTATAAACAGTCAATTGACCTGTGGCTAAAACGTAGACATTAGCAAGAATCTACGGGCAAACCAGAACCACTTACCCAACAAAAACTTAACCTAGGGCTCACGTTTCTAACACATCATCGTTAGTTAACACAGTAATATCTTTACCAAAAAACTCTTCATTTTTCTCTAACAACCATTGTTATTTTTCACATTGTCATAGTAATATTTAACATAACGTACCAACTTACGAATAACAATTTTCATTAATCAAGAGTTTCTAAAGCAAACATACCTGTCGAGAGAAAACCCAGGGATGCCGCCCCTTTGTAACACTAACGCTTTCAGGAGGTAACATGAAATATTTTTATCCTTACCCTATTTTAGACCCCACCCCCCTTTCAGAAAATATCAATTCAAAACTGGTAGATTTGGCAACAGCGCATCATACAGAGGCGATTTGATAGCACTGTAAGCACTGTAAGCACTGTAAGCACTACTTGGAGATCACCCCAGAGAGATGCATGAAGACCCATCTCGGGGTACCCTGAAGGGGGTGTAAGCGGTAAGGGCGCAGCCCTTTGGGCTGTGCCCTTATGTAACCGCTTACACCCCCTTCAGGGTACCCCGAGATGGGTCTTCATGCATCTCTCTGGGGTGATCTCCAAGTAGTGCTTACAGTGCTTACAGTGCTATCAAATCGCCTCTGTATGATGCGCTGTTGCCAAATCTACCAGTTTTGAATTGATATTTTCTGAAAGGGAGGGGTAAAGCCCGCTTACACCCCTTCGGGGTGATCCCCCCTCGCAGGATTCACACCCTTTCAAGGGGCGCATCCCCCTGGGTTTTCTCTCGGAAGGTAATGTGTTGCTTTAGATACTCTTGATTAATGAAAACTGTTTATTCGTAAGTTAGGTACGTTATGTTAAATATTACTATGACAATGTGAAAATAACACTGATTTGTTAGAGAAATGATGAGTTTTTGTAAGATATTACTGTGTTAACTGACGATGATGTGTTAGAAACGTGAGCCGTAGGTTAAGTTTTTTGTTGGGGTAATGTTAGGTTTGCCCTAGGCTTTTTGCAAATGTCTACGTTTATTCATAGGTCAATTGATATTATACTCAAAACGAGTGACACTTTGATGAAGATGCGTGTTAATTCATGAGTTCCAGATGATTAGTTCTTGATAGCTTGATCAACTGGTTTGTTAAGGGGATTTGTTAGATGATGCGGGGGCTTTTACCTTGTGATATGCGAGGAAAAGTGGGGAACAGTAATCGAAGTATTGTATGGACCTATTAGCTACCTTTACCTTTTGATTAAGGTAGCGAATTTTCAGGATGTTAGCTGATTATTCATACGAGGATGGTATGTTAGGTTTTGCTTTGTACATTATATTTCTTAGTTGCGGTTATAGATAGTCGTTAGCTTTTATTGATTGTTTAAAGCTTGTTGGTTAAGCATATATTTGTAGGTCAGTACATAAAGAACTTATTTTTATGTTATGTTTATTCAAATTGATACTTGAAATATAACTTAAATCAATAGTTCAATAGATCATAGGCATGGGGGATGGGTAGGGGCAGGGAGGGAATGGGTGGTTTGATTTACTTGATTTACAGATTTACTGCTTAAAAATCAGTAAACTATTTACGCCTTTATCTATGATATTTTATTCAAGAACTTATTTTTATGTTATGTCAGGATAAAATTTGTTATTTTTTGTTATGTTTAGTGTTTAAAACTTTGTTATGTTTGCAATTTATTCGCTATGGATTGTGATATTTAGACGAGGTTTGTGATGAATTTTTGTTAAAATATTACGAAGTTGATGTAAAAAAAAAAAATTTGTTTTACGTTAGCATTATATTCTTTGTCAGTATGATGATTAGACAGGTTTATGCTAAATTTTTGTTAAAATATTACGATGTTAATGTAAAATTAACATTGATATGTTAGAGATATGCTTAAAAAAAAAGGGTGTGAATAGGTTTACGTTTTTGTGCGAAGGTTAGGTTACTTTGACTGCTGTTAAGTGCGGAAGTTTTTTAATGTTAGTAGTTTATTCGTAAGTTGTGTTAGTTTGTCGTTGTACATTATATTCTTAGTTTCAGGTTATGTTATGTTAGCTTTATTAATGCTGAAAAACGTTGTTACGTTAGCATAATATTCGATGCTGTTAGTATATGAGAGAAACTTATTTTTTTTTGTTTATATTTTATAAAAATTTTGTTATGTTTACAGTTATTCGTTGCTCTGTATTGATAATTGGACAAGATTATGATAAATTCTTGTTAAATATTACTGTGTCAATGTAAATTAACGTTAATATGTTAGAGATATGCTTGGAAAAAAGTATGAGTTAGGTTACGTTTTGTATATGCCAAGGTAGTTACTTTACAGCGTGTTTAAGTGTGGAACTTGTTAATGTTAACACTTTATTCGTGGCTTAAGTTGTGTTAGTTTGTCGTTGTACATTATTTCTTAGTTCATATGGATGCTATGTAGCTTTATTAATATGAAAACCTTGTTATGTTAGCATATATTTGATGGTTAGTATAAAAGAACTCGTTTTGTGCTATGTTTATCCGAAATGATACTCTAAAATGCTACGTAAGATCAGTTTGTGTAATGTAAAAATTAACATTGATATGTTAGAGATATGCTTGAAAAAAAAGTGTGAATGGGTTACGTTTTGTACGCTGTGCTACGTACTTATACTGCTTTGTTAAGTATGGAACTTTGTTTAATGTTAGGTCTGTTTATTCTAGCGTAAGGGCTGTGTTAGATTTTGTATTGTACATTATATTCATAGTTTCTGGGTAATGCTTGTTAGCTTTTATAACGTGGAAAACAATTCGTTGGTTGGGTATATAAAAGAAACTTATTTTGTGTACTATGTGTATTGTTGTTGTTGTTGTTGTTGTTGTTGTTGTCTAGCGAGAATATATACCCTTTTGAACTGATATGGTTCGTTCGTGCGTTGTATTCTTGTTTACTTTCTTCTGATTGGTTGAAAGAAAGAATCTCATTACCTATAAGGGTTGTTTACGCTTACGATTTCCGTCAGTAGGACATTTTTTCGCTGTACTGGTACGGATGACATCTCCTGCGCGATCTTCTACACCAGGTTTATATCTTCACGAGGAGCTTCGTTATTTCCAAAAGATGTGTCATCTATATTTAATCGTCAACCGGATGGATACCGCTACAATGCTTGTATTCCTGCCAGAGGTTCCAAGTAATAGACCTTTATTCGTTTGTGCTGATGATTTCATCAAGATTATCGACATCGCATCAGCATGGCTAGAGGATAAGTGTGTGTTATCCGGTGGATCGACGAGTAGTGAAA
>JABUQX010064342.1:0-7500 GCA_015478945.1 Trachelipus rathkii | reverse complement strand
TGTTTATAATAAGAGATCTCTTTGTTGAAGTCATTCTCAGTTTCTTTGTTCCTTTTCTGATTGATACCTCGCCCTTCTTAGTAGCCCTAAAAATCATCGAAGGAGTATTAACTTCTCTATATCGACCGCTTGTATTCACATACGGCTTATCTGAATCATCTAGATTGAAAACCACATTATGAAGAGTGGGAGCTCCTTCCTTTTCTCTCATTTGTTTAACCGTCACGTATTCGCGTGGGCAAATTACCCTCTCCTTTACGCGTTGTAATACTCTTCAGCACCCATAAGCCATTCCCTCACTTCGTTTTCAGCATCTGTATCGACTTTATCTAACACTATTTTCAACATAATTTTAGACCTTTTGGAGTTGTTCTAGAGTATTTTTTAAAAAAAAATTTTTTTATTATTTATTTTAAATAGTATTAAAAATTGTATGTAATTTGGTTTTTTTTTTTCCTAAAAACCGTTGTAGAAACCAGACTATAAAGCATATAATCTTTATTTTTGGAATATACATACTAGAATAGTAGTCTTTCATATCGATATATTCCCAAGTAGTCCACAAATTTTTTTTTTTTTTTGTTAGGAAAAAGTAATATATACTGGGTATACTGTAGCCGCGCCACGTCTCTTTCCGTGTGGGCTTTTTTGACCCACATCGTTTTCAATCGCCTATAACTATTTTTTTCTTGGGACGATTTTTTTCACATTTTCAAAATCTTCATTTTCAATATGTTCTTGAAGAATACCTGGAAGGATAAAAAAATTTAATAAGAAAAACTTTGCGAATTTTCAAAATGAAAAAAGTGTGGGTCGATTTGGCCCAACGCGGATACGCGAGGGTTAATAGCAATTGCTGTTAGATCCTTATCTTTTATCGCGTTGTAATACTCTTCAGCACCCATAAGCCATTCCCTCACTTCGTTTTCAGCATCTGTATCGACTTTATCTGACACTATTTTCAGCATACCGTCAAAATTGATAATATCACTACTCAATTTACTCAATGTTAATCCCTTAGCTTTCAGAATATGATCGATGCTACCATCAGGTTTTATAAGCCTAACAGCGTAAGATTTAGGTCCAGTGCAAACAAAGCTGTCAGCTGTAATACCAGCACCGATTTCATCTGTCAAATCACCAAGAAACCTTCCTGTTTCGGGTACGAGCTCATCTTTTTTTAGCTACAAAGATGCAAGAATCTGTGTCGCAATATAATACCCTTTGACCAAGTTTTTCCATGAGTCTGTATAGTTTGACTCTTGCGTGGGCTGTAGTGAACGCAGCGATAGCTAGATTTGTAGACTTTGCAGTGTTATACGCGTAAGCAGTGTATCGGACAGAAACTATATGTTTTTGGCCAGCAACCACTACATTTTCAATTTCCAAATCGGCTTGCTTAGCCAATGCCCAGACCTCGGCGTCACTGTGACAAATGATGTCTTCTGTAGCAGGTGCGCGTTCCGCCATTTTTCCCCAAAGAGAATTAAGACATAACTTTGCAATGAAACGGAGACCAGGGTTGCTCTTGATATTAGCCTTATCTAGTTTAACGCCTTCAATTCTTTCAAAAGCCTCGATGAAAATGTCAAGTTCAGGATCTGTGAGACCGGTGATACCTTCAGGGTACCCTGAAGCCTAGTTTTCCATTTCAAGAAGGCTTTCACGTAGTCTGTGAACAAACCGATCATAGGTGTGAATTTCCAGATTTCAAGGATCTTGGTAATCTTGTAGCCTTTTTCAACAGCCAATTTTAGCTCGGGTGTTGTGTAAACACCCTTAATCTCGCGTTGACTATCAGTGTGAGTGCACAATCCCTCGTATCCTTCTTTAGCGCACGTTCGACATAGGGTAAATATTAGTCTTTCTTTATACCTCCCTGGTAAAACAGGAATGTATAAGTTTTGAGGAGGTAAAACGCTAACGTAAGCTACCCCGAAATATTTCTCGTGCATGTTCGCTATGTATTCAGGAATGCTAGGGATGTCACTGCCAACAAGTTTCTTCGGGATGCCTGTAGGGAACTCTTGAGATTTTTGTACCCAGGGGGACAACGATGTGAAATCTAAGTAACAAATTTTATTAGCACCGTCTGTGTGAGGGAAGTAATATACAAAGGGTTCTGTACGACCGCCGTACAATGCGTCACCAATAATAAGTCTATTATTGGCGACATCGTTGCCTATTCTATTAACATACGGTCTCAGAAGTTCCGTATCCTCCTCCTCTTCGGCAGGGTCAGCGTTGAGTATACTCACCAAGCACTCATCTTTCATTTTTTTCCATTCGCATTCCCACACCCTCACAACTTCAAAGCCGGCTCTTTTGTATGCCTCTTCCTGCAGCATGGTTATTCTATACCTGTCGAGACTGGAGACACCTCTATGTTCAAGCTTGCCATCCTCACAACTCTGATGCCCATGCCAAATACATCCATGGAACAAGTACGCTATGCGTTTCTTTTCCACGGGTCTAGCACCGGGTGCAGACGCAGCCTTATCCATTGCCTTCCATCTCTGTTCATTCCTGGGTTTCAGCTGGTTGTCTACTTGAAGCTGTCTGAGGGCTACAAAGGCATCTCCGTCAATAGGTGTATAATCAACAACAGGGACCTCAGTGTAACCGTCAGGATGTACGTGTTTATTCTTAAGTTTAAACACTCGTTCGCCGCCATTCCGGGCATGGGTTATCCTTTGGCCTGTATACTTCTCCATGAATGCTATCCAACGAATACCTTCATACGAATAATTTTTCTCTCCGTGTCGACTAATATGAGCAACAGTATCATCTTTCATATAATGAGTTTTAAAGACTCTAAAACATAATGAAGCAATTGTACAACATTCCGTTAAACAATCAATTTGGAACATATCAATGAACATCTTTCGGAATTTTTCAAAACTTTGTCGTAAAATGTCAACATCCTGCACACAATATTTAGTGCATTCAGCTTTTATGTCATACTCTCTGTTCTCGAACGAGCTATACCACTCGGTAAATTCTCGTTTCTCTGACTCTTCCATGCGGTCAGTTTCAAATAATTCTCTAGCAGGTATCTGACCAACATAATTTACATTATCCAGAGTAAGAAATATATATATATATATATATATATATATATATATATATATATATATATATATATATATAATATTTATATATATATATATTATATATAATATATAAATAGAAATATATATATATATATATATATATATATATATATATATATATATATATATATATATATATATATATATATATATATATATATATATATATATATCAAGTCAATTGCCGACATGTCTTGGAATTTCCTAAGGTCGTTCATATTTAATATATACATTTCGTTTTTCTAAATTTGTAAGTTTCTATTAATATTTTGTTAAAAGTTAATGTTATTTACTTATTTAATTTAGTTTTATTTATTTTATTTAAAAAGAAATTCCGAAATATTTTTAAAACTTTATTTATTTATTTTATTTCTAACACTTTGTTTTAAATAAATTTTCTTTCATTTGCTGTGCAATATTCTGAAAAAATTTGCATTTTTACATACCCTAAAGCAGTAAATCAGTAAATCAGTAAATCAGTAAATCAGTAAATCAGTAAATCAGTAAATCAGTAAAGCAGTAAATCAGTAAATCAGTAAATCAGTAAATCAGTAAATCAGTAAAGCAGTAAATCAGTAAATCAAACTGCCTTCCAGCCACCTTCCTACCCTTCCATGATCTATTGATTCAAGTCATATTTTTGTATAACATAACACAAAAACTTTTATTTATTTGTTTTGTTTTCTTTAAACATTATGTTTTTACTAAAAAAAATTTTTATTTATTTTGTTTTGTTTTCTTTAAACATTTTGTTTTTACTAAAAAATTTATTATTTTTATAACTTAGAAAAATGTGCATTTTTACATACCCTAAAGCAGTAAATCAGTAAATCAGTAAATCAAACTGTCATCCAGCCACCCTCCTACCCTTCCATGATCTATTGATCTATTGATCTATTGATCTATTGATTCAAGTCATATTTTGTATAACATAACACAAAAACTTTTATTTATTTTGTTTTGTTTTCTTTAAACATTATGTTTTTACTAAAAAAAATTATTTATTTTTGCTTATTCTGTTTAAAATATTTTGTTTTAACTAAAATTTCTTTCTTTTCATATTTATAACTTAAAATATTTGCATTTTTACATACCCTAAAGCAGTAAATCAGTAAATCAGTTAATCAAACTGCCTTCCAGCCACCCTCCTACCCTTTCATGATCTATTGATCTATTGAGCTATTGATTCAAGTCATATTTTGTATAACAACACAAAAACTTTTATTTATTTTTGTTTTGTATTCTTCTAACATTTTGTTTTTACTAAAAAATTTATTCTTTTCATGTTTATAACTTAAAAAATTTGCATTTTTACATACCCTAAAGCAGTAAATCAGTAAATCAGTTAATCAAACTACCATCCAGCCACCCTCCTACCCTTCCATGATCTATTGATACTATTGATCTATTGATCTATTGATTCAAAAGTCATTATTATTTATTAATTGCTATGTTTACAGTACCCTAAAACGTGTTGAGTGTTTAAATATATAAATATTCAAGTTAAATGACAAGTAACAACTACTTTTCAAAATATTTCTCTAAAATATTAATGTTAATTTTTACATTTACATTGTAATATTGAAAACTAAACAAAAATAATCGTCATGCTGCCTAACTGACATACAGATTCATTAACAGGTAACTAAAATTAGGAAGTTTTCAAACTACCAGCAGAAGTCATCATAGCAATCTCATTCTTTACTATACACAAAGCCCAACAAAATATTATTATTATTATTATTATTATTATTATTATTATTATTATTATTATTATTATTATTATTATTATTATTATTATTATTATTATTATTATTTATTATTATTATTTATTATTATTATGTATTATTATTATTATTTATTATTATTATTATTCCACATAGATCTCACAACACCTATAACGCGTGCGATCACTTTGCCTGCAGGTCCACAACTAGAACATTGGTTGGTAAATTGTTCTCTACCAGACACCTATACATTACGTAATCTTGTTACGCTCAAGGGGATAGCAATCAGAGAACGTGCATTTGCTATCCATCACGGACAGCCAAGAAAATTCGAGGAATAACCATTAATCTTAAATCTTTTTACACATGTGAATGGGTAACGGATTTATTACTTTGTACCCTGATATCTTTTGACACATGAGAGGGTGACGAGATTTATTACTTTGTTTCCCCTTATGTCCTTACTTAACATCTGTTTTTATATTAAACAGTAGTTTTATTATTACTATTATATATTATTATTTCATTATTATCTTATTATTATTATTATTTTTATTTAATTTTTATTTCTTTATAAAAATTATTTTTTATTATTAAAAATATTATTATTATTATTATTATTATTATTATTATTATTATTATTATTTTTTTTATTATTATTATTATTATTTATTATTATTATATTATTATTATTTATTATTATTATTATTATATTTATATCAACTATTATGTATATGTACATAACAAATCTAACATACCACACACACACACTCACACACACACACACACACACACAACACACACACACACTCACAATAATTATAGACACTTTACTTATACATTAAGCCTTGGCAATTCATGTACTTAACTTACTGATCAACATGACTGCTATTGTCTATGATGTGAAGCAAATTGTAACATTTTCTAAACCTCGTTGGAAGACATTTACATTTTTCACATGTTTAATATAAACATTTCGTTTTGTTATGTATTTTCTTTTACGTTTCTATTATTCCTTATATTTATATTTTGTTAAAAGTGGTTATTTATTTATTTATTATAGTTTTATTTATTTTTATTTTTATTTTTTAAAATAATCTATATATTTTTAAAAACTTATTTATTTTTGCTTATTCTGTTTAAAACATTTTGTTTTAACTAAAATTTCTTTCATTTTATGTTTTTGCATTTTTACATACCCTAAAGCAGTAAATTAGTAAATCAGTAAATCAAACTGTCATCCAGCCACCCTCCTACCCTTCCCATGATCTATGATCTATTGATCTATTGATTCTATTTGATCTATGATTCAAGTCATATCTTTGTATAACATACACAAAACTCTAGTTATTTTGTTTTTTGTATTTTCTTTAAACATTATGTTTTTACTAAAAAAAATTATTTATTTTTGCTTATTCTGTTTAAAATATTTTGTTTTAACTAAAATTTCTTTCTTTTCATATTTATAACTTAAAATATTTGCATTTTTACATACCCTAAAGCAGTAAATCAGTAAATCAGTTAATCAAACTGCCTTCCAGCCACCCTCCCACCCTTTCATGATCTATTGATCTATTGATCTATTGATCTATTGATCTATTGAGCTATTGATTCAAGTCATATTTTGTATAACAACACAAAAACTTTTATTTATTTTTGTTTTGTATTCTTCTACATTTGTTTTTACAAAATAAGGTTTTCATGTTTATAACTAAAAAATTTGCATTTTTACATACCCTAAAGCATAAATCAGTAAATCAGTTTAACTTCAAAACTACCATCGCCACCCTCCTACCCTTCCATGATTCTATTGATCTATGATCTATTGAATCGTATTGATTCAAGTCATATTTTATTAAATTGCTATGTTTTACAGTACCCGTAAAACGTTGTTGTAGTGTTAAATATATCAAATATTTCAAGTTAATGAAAGTATACCTCACTTTACTTTCTTTTTCTCTAAATATCAACGTTAATTTTGTACGATTCACATTGTTAATATTGGAAAACTAAACAAAAATATATCTCATGCTAGCCTAACTGACATACAGCATTCATTAACAAGGTAAAAAATTAGAAGTTTCAACTTACCAGCAGAAGTCATCATAGCAATCTCATTCTTTACTATACACAAATTCGCACAAAATATTATTATTAATTATTATTATTAATTATTATTATTAATTATTATTATTTATTATTATTATTATTATTTTATTATTATTATTTATTATTATTATTTATTATTATTATAATTTTCTATTAATATTATTGAGTATTAAGTAATATCATTATTATTATTATATTATATTATTACCACATAGATTTCTCACCAACACCTATAACGCGTGCGATCACTTTGCCTGCAGGTTCACAACTAGAACATTGGTTGATAAATTGTTCTCTACCAGACACCTATACATTACGTAATCTTGTTACGCTCAAGGATAGCCAATCAGAGAACTGCATTTGCTATGCCATCACGGACAGCCAATGAAATTCGAGGAATGACTCATTAATCTTAATATCTTTTGACACATGTGAAGGGTAACGAGATTTATTACTTTGTACCCGATATCTTTTGACACATGAGAGGGGTGACGAGATTTATTACTTTGTTCCCCTTATGTCCTTACTTAACATCTGTTTTTATCTTAAAC
>JABUQX010064341.1:37500-47175 GCA_015478945.1 Trachelipus rathkii | reverse complement strand
GGTGTAAGTGTCTATGTGTGTGTAGGTGAGGGAGAGTGTAAGTGTCTAAGGGTGGGCGTATGTGTGTATAAGTGTCATAGCGGTTGTGCGTGTGTGTGTGTGTCTGTGTGTAAGTAATATAGGCTATAAGTGTTAGAAAATACTAACTCATAGTAGGAAGCATCCTAGCAACTTGTAATATACAACATCGAATTCTCATACCTTATAACCTAGGGTAGGCACCCATATTAGGACTATTCTAGGCCTCAGGAGGCTAGAAAGGCTTGAAGCGGCGGGCACCTCAGTTGGTACCCCTATGTGGCACCCCAAAGTTGGCACTATGGCACCACTTGGCACTCACTGGCACTCACTTGGCACTCATTGGCACTCACTTGGCACTTACTTCCTGGAACTCACCTGGCACTCATCTAATACTCATAGAACACCAATAGAACATCACTAATACTCCCTACGGTGATTGGGAACCATCAAAGTTGAAACATCAATAAATCTGAGTCATCAAAGTTGAATCATCAATATAGATGCCAACAAAGATGACGTCATCAAAGTTTAGCTACAAAAGTTGAGCCATCAAAGTTGTAGGGGCACGTGTAGGCTAGTAGGTGTAGGCTAGGTGAAGCTGGGTGGAGTCTAGGGTAGGTGTAGGTGTAGGCTAGGTGAAGGCTGGGTGAGGCTAGGTGTAGGTGTAGGTGTAGGCTAGGTGAAGGGTGGAGGCTAGGTGTAGGTGTAGGCTAGGGTGAAGGCTGGGTGGAATCTAGGTGTAGGTGTAGGAGGTGAAGGCTGGTGGAGGCTAGGTGTAGGTGTAGGCTAGGTGAAGGCAGGTGTAGGCTGGGTGTAGGCTATATGGAGGCTGGGTGTAGGGTGTAGGCTAGGGTGTGTGTGGGTGTGTGTGTGTGTGTGTGTGTGTGTGTGCGCGCGTGTGTGTAGATGTGACCAAATATAAAAAAATAGGGCTTAGCCCCTAAAGGGTGGTCAAAAATTAGGGTGGGCAATTGACCCATGGAAGACCAAAGGTTTGGTCGAAAAAATTAGGGTGGGACATACATTACGGTTCCCAAAAATAGGGTTGCCAAAAATTAGGTTTGCCGAAAATACAAGGCGAAAGAAAGGTCAAGGCCAAAAAAGTTAAAATAAAAATTCAGGTTGCCCAAAAGGTCAAGGTCAGGTAAAATTTGGCCCAAAAAAGGTCAAGGGGGCAGGTAAAAATCGCGCTGGTCAAAACGGTCGGTTAGCCCAAAAGGTCAAGGTCAGTCAAGGTCAGTCAAGGTCAAGGTCGGTCAAGGTCAAGGTCGGTCAAGGTCAAAAAAGGTCAAAATTACTCCTCCCACTACTTATATATATATATATATATATATATATATATATAGATATATATATATATATATATATATATATATATATATATATATATATATATATATATATATATATATATAGTATATATAAGAGTTATTGTTATGCTATATATATATATATATATATATATATATTTATATATATATTATATATATTTATATATATATATATATATATATATAAATATATTATATATATATATATATATATATATATATATATATATTATATTATGTTATATATATATATATATATATATATATATTATTATATATGTTATATATATATTATGATACATATTATTATTATATTAAACATATTATACATATTATATTACATATTATTATTATTATATAATATATTATTATTATTATTATTATTACATATACATATATATATATTATATATTATTAGAAAGATATTATTATTATTATTATTATTACATATTATTATTATTATACATATTATTGTTAATTATTATTATACTATTATTATATTATATTATATTATTATTATATATATATATATATTATATATATTATTAATATATTATTATTATTATCTTATTATACATATTATTATTATTATATATTATTATTATTATATTATTATTATTATTATTATTATACATATATATATATCGATATATTAGCATATAAATTGTTATATTATTATTATTGTTATTATTAGTTATATATACATATATTATTATTATTATTACATATATTATTGAAGAATATATATATATATATATATTATATATATATATTATTACATATATTATATATATATTACATATAAACGTTTCATCTTTATATATAAATATGAGTATATATATATATATATATATATATATATATATATATAAAGATAGTATATATATATATATATATATATATATATATATATATATATATATATATATATATATATATATATATATATACTTAAAAATAAAAGTAAATATATTTTTGAGAAAGAAATATATGTTTAAAATTAAATTGTTGTTTTTGAGTGCTTAATATAAATATTTTGGCTCAAAAACTTATAAGAACATTTAATAAACACAAACATTAAAACAAAATTAAAATGTTGGACTCAAAGATAAAAAAAAAAAAAACATGATTTTTATTGTATTTTAATGAAAATTCATTGGTTTTTGTTTTTCGAAAAACCATGTTTTTTCTCATATATATATATATATATATATAGTATAGTATAAATATATATATATATATATATATATATATATATATACATATATATATATATATATATATATAAATATATATATATATATATATATATATATATTTTTTAATTATACATATATATATATATATATATATATATATATATTATTAATATATATATATATTTATATATATATATATATATATATATATATATATATATATATATATATATATATATATTATTAATTATTATTATTTTTTTTTTATTATTTAATATTATTATTATTTTTATTATTATTAGTATTACATATTATTATTATTATTATTATTATTATTATTATTATTATTATTATTATTTATTATTATTATTATTATTATTATTATTATTATTATTATTATTATTATTATTATTATTATTATTATTATTATTATTATTATTATTATTATTATTATTATTATTAATTATTATTATCTACAAAGTCTTGCCCAATGGAATGGTCGCCTAAAAATGGAATCTGACTTTGAGTTGTTAAAATTACGGAATGATATTAAACTCATACTTTTTATACTAAGCAGGGTTGGCCGAACACTGAAATTTTCTCTGCACCGCACCGCACCGCACCGCACCGCACCACCGCACCGCACCGCCAGTCGTTTTTTTCTCACCGGACCTCACAGCGCTGCACACTTTCTTCATAATGCGCACAGTGCGACGTATCTTAATATTTTTACATTCACACCACTTTTTTGACATTTAAATTGTGAAGCATACAGCACCGCACAACACCGCACCGCACCGCACCGCACCGCACCGCACCGCACCACCGCACCGCACTGCATCGCACCGCACCGCAGGCCAGCCAACTGAATATATATATATATATATATATATATATATATATATATATATATATATATATATATATATATATATATATGAAAATGAAAACTGCTTATATCATGAAAATCATGAAAATGTAAATATTGAAATTTAAATGCTTGATAAATTATATTATCATTTCATTTAATTAAAATCGCTGCACATTCGATATCTTTTAGTGAAACTCCCATTTTTTTCGGATTATCAGAAATTATAAATAAATGACGGGTTTTATTGTTGCTGAAATTATTCAAATAATACTTAAATCATATTCATGTTTTTTTTTGTAACAAGAACAAATTTGTTATATATATATATATATTTATATATTTATAAATAAATAAATATATATATAGCGCATATATATATATATATATATATATATATATATATATATATATATATATATATATATATATATATATAAATATATATATATAGTGATACATATATATATATATATATATATATATATATATGTATATATATATATATATATATATATATATATATATATATATATATATATATATATATATATATATATATATTTATATATATATAAATAAATATATGATATATATATATATATATATATATATATATATATATATATATATGTTAGACATTGATTGAATTTTTATGGTGGATGAGTTATAAAATTTGGAACATATACTTTCAGGTACCTGGTTCGAATACTAGTTATTCCTGAAAAATATTTGTAACATTCCGCCAAATAAACATAAGAGTTGCCAAGTCCTAGTTTAGATGGATCTGCATTTTTATATTTTATATTTTTATATTACCTTCGCAAAATGTCTAATTAAAGTTATGGAATGTTATACAATACCGTAAGGGTAAATAGCACCGATGTATATGTGCCGGGGGAGGGGGTTACGGTTTGCAGAAGAGTTTCAGTGGACCAGGGAATCTTCACTTTGTCACCCCCTCTCCTCCACGCCGGATATCCCTTTTAGTTCCCTTTCTTCCGCCACGTATTCTATGATCTTTCAAGAAAACAGGCGCCTGAAATAAAGTAGGTCCTAAGATTTATTAATTATATACTGCAAAAAATACCACAATATAAAAGAAATAAAATAAAGTCATAACGAATTATTTTAATTATTTTCTTAATAGGTAAACAAATTGGTTGAGGTATTTTCTTACTTCTTTTAAATAACGTTCCTTTTCAGCGTTGAATTTTTTTTATGATATTTGCTTTGACATTTGCAATGACATTTGTGGTGACATTTAAGGGAATATTTGTTTCAACATTTGTTGGGACATTTGCTGGGGCATTTGTAGTGTCATTTCGACATTTATCGCAGTATATCGTTCATTTTCGAAGTATTCTTTACTGTTTACATATTGTATTGTGATCTATAAATTTTCTTTGACAAGAATGGCTTAACTCACACGGACCACTACTTGACCACGAAAAACACACAAAACTACTGTCAAATTGTGGTCGGTCATTAATTTATATAGAAATATATATAAGGAAAAGTAGGATGGAAATCGGGGGGATCGTAAAAGTCTGGCTCGAAGGCGCTGCAAAGTTGTGGTCGATATCAGCCATTAAATGGATTTCATTCGATGTTGGCTTGTGATCGGTTTCGACCACAACTTGACTGCAATAAACGCGAAAAGTTGTGGTCCGACTGAGTTAAGTCAAAATGTTTGATGATTGGCAGAAATACTAAAATAGTCACACATCTTTTTTTAAATCCTCTTTACTTTTTAATTTCTTCCTAAATTTTTATTACGAAGAGGAAGTTACGTTTCTTTCATTCTGTAATTGATTTTTTTTTACTCCATTGAGTTGCTTTTTTGCTTCAATACTTTTGCAAGAGAAAATGAAGGGCAACTCCGACAAAGATTCTACAATTTTTTAATCACATGACCACAGTGTTTTTTAGCATGCAGACATTGAATTTCTGTCGAATTCATGTTGCTTCTTCCGTATTTCTCTTCTCAAACATCAAGCGCTTCATTTTCTACTTCTCCTTTTATGTTCCGTTTACTCCTTAACTTATGCTTGACTTTGTCAGAGAGAAAGGAAAAGGACATTGGATTAGCCGGAGACCGAGCAGAAAATTTTATTTGGGTTAAGTCGGAGCCGAACCGAACCAAATAAATTATAATTATACAATAAACAAAGAGCAGAAGTCGGGAGGCCAAGCCAAACAATTTTAAAAAGGTGGAAAATGGTTCGATGTTGGTCTGTCTATTTCATAGATATTCATTTAGCACAAAATACTTGATTATAATATATAATATATAATATATATATATATATATTATATATATACTATATATATATATATATATATAATATATAATATATATATAATATATATATAACATAGTATATATATATAATATAATAATAATATATATATATATAATATATATATTATATATATAATAGATAATATATATAAGTTTTTTAATAATTATATATATATATATATAGATAAAATATATTACTATATATATTATATATACTATATATATATATATAGATATATATATATATAATATATTTATAATAATATATATAATTATAATTATATATACAGTATATATATATTATATATATATCGATATAAAATTACCGATTATCATGGACGCGCGAGAGAGGTAATTCCAATGACGGAAGGTAGCGTGCGTCTGAGAATCCCGGCGCAGGCCGGCGGGCTATAATATATATATATATATATATAATATAATAGATAATATATATATATATATATTATAATATATTTATATATATCCTTAACCGGGACAGCTTAGCACGCACAGCCCACAGCATGTACAACTGTGCACATATTAGGACGTACATGAGTGCACAACTATGATTCGCTAAATAGTGTATTGAGCATCTGCAAACTAGCTATCTTGGTTGCTGTTTCATTTTATTGAACACACACACCTCTATTAATGAGTAATATGATATAATATAATATATAATATATATATACTAATATATATATAATATATATAATATATATTAGTATATAAATATATATATATATATATATATATAAATAGTCGTTATTAGTTAGTATTGTTCGTATATGTTATTATTATTATTATATATTTATTATTTATTTTTATTATTATATTATTATTATTATTATTATTATTCATTATTATATTAATTATTATTATTATTATTATTATTATTATTATTATTCATTATTATTATATTATTATTATAGTTATTATTATTATTATTATTATTTTATATTATTTATTATTATATTATCATCATTATTAATTTATTCATTAATTTTTATTATATTATTCATTATATTATCATTAATATATTATATATATTATTATATATTATTATTTATTATTTATATATTATTCATTAATTATTATTATATTATTATATTTATATTATATTATATTATTATTATTCATTCATTATGATTATTATTTTTATATTTATATTGATTTATTATTATTAATTATATTATGTATATTATTTTTATATTGTTTTATATTATTATTATTATTATATAATACATTAATTATTATTATTAATATATTAATTATTATTATTATATATATATTATTATTATTAATTATTATTCATTATTATTATTATTATTTATTGATATATTATTATTTATTATTATATTATTATTATTATTATATTATTCATTATTATTATTATTATTATATTATTATATTATTATTATTTATTTTATTATTATTTTATTATTATTATTATTATTTATATATTATATTATTTATTATATTATTATTATTATATTATTACTATTATATTATTATTATTATTATTATTAGTTATTAATATTATTATATTATTAATTTATATATTAATTATTATTATTATTATTATATTGATATTATTTTTTATTATTTATTGTTATTATTATTATTTTTATTAGTTATTATTATTATTATTATTATTATTATTATTATTCATGATTAAATTATTATTATTATTACTATTATTATTATTATATTATTATGATTATTTATTATTGATTAATTATTATTATTATTATTATTATTATTATTTATATTATTATTATTATTATTATTGATTATATTATTATTATTAATATTATATTCATTTTTATCTATTATTGTGATAGCAATCTTAGTAGCGTATAAAGCTTATTAAATAAATATAGAACATATTGATATTAAATAATATTATATAATTATTATGATCTGGATACTGTTTTTAAGTTTATCTGAATTGTCATTGGTCGTGTTGTCAAAGCTTTATTATTATTATTAATTTATTTTATTTTGATGTATTATTATATTATTATTATTATTATATTATTATTATTATTATTATATGTATCACTATTATCTATTATTATTATTATTATTATTATTATTATATTATGATTATTATATTATTATTATTTTATTATTTTAGTTATTTTTTTATATTATTATTAGTATATAATTATTAATTATTATTATTATATTATTATTATTATATTATTATTATTATTTTATTATTTATTAATTATTATTATTATTATTATTATTATTATTATTATTATTATTATATTTAATTATTATGTATTATTATATTATTATTATATTAGTTAATTATTATTATTTATCTATTATTATATATAATTATTATATTAATTATTATTTTATTATTATATTATTATTATTAATTATTATTATTATTATTATTATTATTATATTCATTATATTATATTATTATATTATTATTATTATTATTATTATTATCTATATCAGATCTTAAAGGACGATGAAATTAGTTGCAATTAGCAGCCCCATTTCAGATACTAACGAAATTACTCGTTTTTAAAATTTATTGCATATTTGAAATTGCAAAATCATTAGATATATAAAAATAAACTGTTCTGTGATCTTTGTTCATTAAATTTTCTGAATAAAAATTTCGGAATTTCAATCTTCGAATTATTATAGTCCTTTAATTATAAAGTACAATGTTAGAAACTCTGCGATAAATAACCTGTATCATTATTAATTTTTCAAATGATAATATATTATTATATTGATTATATTATTATTATTATATTATTATTTATTCATTATATTATTATTATATTATTATTATTTATTTATATATTATTATATATTTATATTATATTATTATTAATTATCTATATTATTATCATTATTATTATGATTATATTATTATTATTATTATTATTATTTTATCATTATTATTTTAATTATAATATATTATTCATATTTATTATATTATTATTATTATTATTATTAATTATTAATTATTACTTATTATTATTATTATTATATTAATTATATTATATTATTATTATATATTATTATTATTATTATTATTTATTATATTATTATTCATTATTAATTATTATTATTATATATTTATTAGTTATTATTATTATTATTATATTTTATTATTAATCTTATTATTATTATATTATTATATATTATTAATATTATTATATATTATTATTATAAATTATTATTATAATATTAATTTATATTATTTATTATTATATATTTATCCCTTCCCATGTGGGTGTTCCTGAAAGCAACGAAGCCGATAGGGAAGCCAAACAAGCGGCAATGCACAGGACGTCGAGTTCCCAATACTTTCCTCCTGCTGTACGCCTGGTCATTTCCATGTTTCAGATTTCTCCATCCCTATACGTCGGGGTTTCCTCTCTGACTGGCAAATACTTTTGGGTAGAAGATGCTCTTGACGCTAAACAACTAAACGTTAAACCCGTCTTTGGTGCGGGTGGTCATCATCTAGTTCATCTAGTGGAAAGAGTTCTGACTCCTGGAGGTGGTCCTGGCTCGATTACATCACACCACACCAACCTCACCCATGGATTTCTTGTGACGCGGACGCGAGGGGATTCCTGGTTACCTGACCATTTTGCTATTCCAATTGTTCTCTTACAGTCGTTCATATTTTGCTGGGTTGTCGATACCATCTCGACCTCAGAAGGCAATTCTCCTGTGGATGTGCTTACTCATGATAACCTATCCAGCATCCCTTCCGACACATCCATCTGAATCATCTCACTTTCTTAGTGATCGAGTTTGGTGGTCCTGTTTGAACTGAACATCATATATAAGGTTTCAGTCCTGTTCATGTTTCGTTTCGCTAGGGACTTCCTCTGTAGTTAAGGCGTTTTCGTTTTTGCATTTGTTGCTAACGCTCATAATGAAAATCTGGACGAATTTTCGGGC
>JABUQX010064341.1:22500-32500 GCA_015478945.1 Trachelipus rathkii | reverse complement strand
AAATGATATATATATTACTTTATATTATTGATATGGTTTTGTGTGGTGAATCTGAGAGGATTGGGAGAGGATTGGTAGAGAGATTGGCAGGCGTGTGTAAAAGGAGGGGTCTGATAGAAAACTTAGATGTATCTTGTAGGTGTCATAAAACATTCACAAAATTATAGAAACTTTGTAGTTAGTTTGTTATGCAATCTACAACATAAATAAGATAAAAGGATACATCAGATGCTGCTCTCAATTAAAAAAATGAAAGAAACTAAGTTTATCTAAATTTGTTTATAGGAAAATGCAAAAATATTTGTCTATTATACTTATAAGACATATCAAATACCATATAAAAATTAACCAATTTACACAATATATTAGACTTTTTATTAAATAAAGAAAGCTTTTTGAAAATAAATCATGTTTCAAATTAAATTAAAAATAAAAAATACACAAAGAATGAATAAAATATGTAACAGCTACCTTATCCTCAATAAACTCAAAACAGACATTTTTCTCTTTTTTTTACTGCTCTAACCACTAATCGAGTCAAGAAGCCTACTCTTTAGCAAGAAGTAAAGGGTGAAATTGATTATACCATAAAAATATATATACTGTTATGTTAGGTAGCCTCTGAAGAATATAATTACAACCAGTAGGAATATTGGAAAACTTTAATCGCTTGGATTTAGCAAGATAAAGAGTTGGTCAGATAACAGAATCAGTTACATTTAAAACGAATTATTTCAGAATTATTTCAGACTATGCTTGTATTATTATGATTACTACATAAAAAGAAATATTCAAATATTGACTATATTTTAAATAACCCACCTTCAGCTATCCAGATAATGTCTTACTCCTATTAAACTTAGAAAATCATTAATTATATACCTAGTAGGTCATGAATTAAAATATTAAAGAAAATTGGGTATTTTAATAGCTTTTTTTTCACTTAAAATTATAAATATGAAAAATATTTTATCTCTGCCCTTAGCTCTAATTTGCTTTAAAAATTGTGGTACTCAAACTTTGTTAAAATTTAACCATTAGGTTAGGTATACTTTTAAAAAATATATTTTAAAATAATTTTGCAATTAGCAAGTGGATTAAGATGAAAAGCTCATTAATATATATATATATATATATATATATATATATATATATATATATATATATATATACAATACATATATATTATAATAAATATAATATATATATAATATGTATATATATATATATATATATATATATATATATATATATATATATATATATATATATATATATATATATATATATATATATATATATATATATATATATATATTTCTTACTTCCTCTCCCAGAAAGGATTTTCATCCTGTCAGTCGCGCGAGGGTCTTCCTCCAGACATCCCTTTCCTGGACCACTCCTCTTCTCTTCAACCATCTCATTGTCTGCAGCTGGCATCTTTTTAGAGAATCCTCCACCGATTCGGTCCATCTCTTCTTCGGTCTACCCCTCGGTCTTCTTCCTTCCGGTGTCCACTCCCATCTTCTTTTCGGCATCCTGTCCGGCTGCATCCCAAGCTGTTAAATCAATCTCGGAAGGCGTACCCGTTGATATTCAGCTGCAGACAACACATTAACTAACAATTGCAGAAAATAAAAGAAATATTACAGCAATTTTGAAGACCTTAATTTTATATATCTTTTTGTAGATGTATGTTTATGAAATATAACATATATATATATATATATATATATATATATATATATATATATATATATATATATATATATATATATATATATATATATATATATATATATATATATATATATATATAAATGTATAATATATATATATATATATATATATATATATATATATATATATATATAATAATATATGTATAATATATATATATATATATATATATTTATATATATATATGTAATATATATAATAATAATATAATAATGTAATATATATATAATAATATATATAATATATATATATATATAATAATATAATATATAATAATATATATATATATTTATGTTTATGTAATAATAATAATATATATGTAATAATAATAATAATAATAATATAATATAATATATATAGTAATATCTATATATATGTATATGTATATATATATGTATATATGTTTATTTAATTATATATATATATATATATATATATATATATATATATATATATATATATATATATATATATATATATATATATATATATATATATATATATATAATAATAATATATAAATAATAAAAAAAAATAAAGTAATATATATAAAATAATAATAATATAATATATATATATAATATATATATATATATATATATAATATATATATATATATATTGGATGAGGCAGGGATGAAGATGAATGTACATAAGACAGAGATATTAATGGTAACGGGAGGAAACGATGAAGGCATGAGGATGATGGTGGGGGAAGAGGAGGTGAAGGCGGTGGATTCCAGCGTCTATTTAGGTGGATGTTTTAACAGGGAGGGAGGATGTGGAGGAGAGATTACTAGAAGAATGGAAAAATATGGACAAGCTATGAAAGCACTGTACCCATTGATGAAGGACGGAAATGTTGGAATGGAGGTTAAAAAGGTAATCTTCGAAAGTATATTGACTCCGACGCTGCTGTATGGAGCTGAAACGTGGACTACTACGAGGAGGGAGGAGAGTAGAATACAAGCGGCAGAAATTAAGATCCGAGAGCAATGACTGGAAGAAGCAGAAGAGACAGAATAAGGAACGAAGTAACCAGAGAAACTGTAGGAGTGAAGAAGATTATACTGAAGATGGATGTGGGAAGACTGAGATGGTGGGGACATCTGGAAAGGATGCAGCCTGATAGAATGCCGAAAAGAAGATGGGAATGGACACCGGAGGGAAGAAGACCGAGAGGTAGACCGAAGAAAAGATGGACTGAATCGGTGGAGGATTCTTTAAAGAGATGCCAGCTGCAGACAATGAGATGGTTGAAGAGAAGAGGAGTGGTCCAGGAGAGAGATGTCTGGAGGAAGACGCGCGCGCGAGACAGAATGAAAATCCTTTCTGTGAGAGAGAAAGTAAAAAAATATATATATATATATATATATATATATATATATATATATATATATATATATATATATATATATATATATATATATATATATATATATATATATATATATATATATATATATATATATATATCTCTCACTTTTTTTTTTAATATATAAGATAATGTTGTATCTATATATATATATATATATATATATATATATATATATATATATATATATATATATATATATCACTAAAATTTTGCCCCTCTAAATGAAATCCTGCTATGCCCATGTATTTAAATAAATATATATTTTTATATATATATATATATATATATATATATATATATATATATATATATATATATATATATATATATATATATATATATATATATAAAACTTTGAAATAAGAAGAAATTATTTATCTTTCTCTAGAACCGGATTCTCTTAAATAAGGTAATTTTTTTTATAAAAACGTGTTTTATTGTAAACCTTAAACAAAAGGTTTTAAATTATATAAATTTTAATTATCATAGACAGTGATTCTTAAACAATGCTGGCTTTACCATAGTAATATGTAATAATAATAATATATGTATATATATAATAATAATATGTATAATAATAAATATGTATAATATATGTATATTAAAACTGCGAATAGAATATATATGTATATGCTATATATAATAATAATAATAATATACGTATATAATAATAATAATAATAATAATATATAAATATAATATAATAATAATAATAATATATATATATAATATAATAATAATATATATAATATAATAATATAATATATAATAATATATATATAATAATAATATATATATGTTTAGATAATAATAATAATATGTAATAATAATATAATATATAATAATAATAATAATAATATGTATATGTATATATATGTATATATAATAATAATAATATATATATATATATCTTCAATAATAATAATAATAATATATATAATAATAATATATATTATATAATAATAATAATAATAATAATATAATAATAATAATAATAATATATATAATAATAATAATAATAATAATAATAATAATAATATGTATATATATATAATATATATATATATAGATAATAATAATAATATATATATAATAATAATAATAATATAATATATAATAATAATAATAATATAATAATAATAATAATAATAATAATAATAATAATAATATAATAATAATATAATAATAATAATAATAATAATAATAATAATAATAATGTAATAATAATAATAATAATATATAATAATAATAATAATAATAATATGTAATAATATAATAATAATAATAATAATAATAATAATAATAATAATATAATAATATAACTATATAATATAATAATAATAATAATAATAATAATATAATATAATATAATAATATATATACATGCATGTAATAGCATGTAATATAATAGCCAATGTATATGTAGTAATAGTACTTAATAATCTTCTTTCAACTCTTGCTCTCAATATGCTCTTTCTTATAAAATAATATCTATATAGCCTTAATAATAATAATAATATATGCATAATATGTATAATATATACATGATTACATAATAATAATAATCTAATAATAATAATAATAATATAATAATAATAATAATAATAATAATAATAATAATAATAATAATAATAATAATATATGTAATAATAATATAATAATATATAATAATATATGTAATAATAATAATAATGCATAAATTATGTAATATAATAATAGTAATAATATAATAATAATAATAATATAATATAATATAATATATATATAATATAATAATAATAATAATAATAATATAATAATAATAATAATATATAACTATATATATGTATATGTTTATAATAATATATGTATATAATAATAATAATAATATAATATAATAATAATAATATATAATAATAATATATATATATATATATATATATATATATATATATATATATATATATATATATATATATATATATATATATATATATATATATATATACAGTGGCGCACGCAGGATTTTTACGACATGGGGTGGCTCTAATTCTGCCGCTCCCTTGGTTACAATTCTGTCACCCCCCTTTGCCTACAATTCTACAATACCCTTATTCCGGATGATAAAAATTGAGGTTTTAAGGGGGAAACTTGAGATTCTTTAGATTTCTCTTAGAATTTGTATCTGTACGTAACATAGAAAACATAGAAAATAAAGAGACAGTTAGAAGTTACATGGACCAATCAAAGCTCTCCCGGTCAAACTATAGTAAACATTTATCAAACATATGCTCATGCAACAGGCAGAATCTACACCGTGAGTAGTAGGGGAGTCATATTGGAGAACGTAGCTCCGCCCCCTTTTTGACCTTGGACACCGTAGCTCCGCCCCTTTTTGACCGTTGGTCATTTTGACCGTTGGTCAAAATGACCAACGGTCAAAAAGGGGCGGAGCCCCGTAATCAAGGTCAGGGGCAGGCTACGTTCTCAATATGACTCCCACTACTACTACCGTGCCCTACCTAAGGCTTGTCAATATCCTTTACAAAGACCAATGTAATATATTCGCCAACTACTACCAAAAGCAAAAATTATAGCTAAGGTACTTGCTAATTAAGCACACTATAACTTTAATAAGTTTATTCTCGCCGGCAGTTACATCATTCAGTTTTGCTTAAACTTTCTAAAAACTCGTCAATTTTGCCCAGTCAAAATATACTATATGATGCCCAACCCATCTATATACCTCTCTTGTCCTTTCTTAAATGTTGCAAGAGAGTCACGCTCAGCAACCTCCTACGGCAAACTATTCCAATAATTAACAAGCCTCTTACTGAATGAATATTTTCTTACATCAAGATGGCATGCCGTCTTTTAATTTTTTATCGTGCCCCCTGGTCTCCCTTCTGTGATCAAAATTTATAGTTCTGGTATTAATAATAGATGTATAAATATTTTGTAGATTTGTATCATGCCCCCTCTTACAAATAGCCTTTCTACATAAAACACTCCTAACTCCTTCAGCATCTCCTCACAGCAATTACCCTCAAACTCAGAAATCATCCTTGTTGCTTTTCGTTGCACTAAAGAGAACTGAGATAAATACTAAATAGAATTAGGCGAAATGGAAAAAAATTCAGCTTTGCAGAAATTTAAAATTAAAATAGAAAAATATAAAAGATCATAAGATTTTATTTTATCAATATTTTAACGTTGGTTAATAACCTCTATCTTTTGTTTACAAACACAACTTAAAGTTTATCTGTCTTTTTTGAATTTTAGCGTTCTTTTAGTTAAGTAATTCTAATGTTGTTTTAGGAATGGAATAGTAGGAAAACAATAATTATATTATCAACAAAATAGCTCTAATTTTTAACAAGCTCTAATTTTTACAGAACAAGCTGCAAATTTTGTTTATTTAAAGATCCAAAATGGTCGATGACTTGATCGTTGGTGATTTCTAAAGCCAAGTCTCTATGAATAAAGAGTAAAGCAAGTCCATTCAGACTATTTTCACTTGTTGTGTTCCTCAAATACATTTTAACTAATTTCAGTTTAGAAAAGCTTCGTTCAACTGAAGCTGTAGAAACAGGAAGTACAGCAAGTATTTTCAACAGTATGTTTATATTTGGGAACAAGTTTTCGGCACAATCAATTGTCTAATCCTTCGAGGGCACTAATGGTTTTTTTTGAGATCCTTTCCACTTTTGTTTCCATAATTCCCACTCTCCCAGGAAGACTTCATCGTAAGAACCAATCAAGTCGTCTCTGTAGAATTCGAATGCTGATTGAACTTTGTCAAATGAAACGTCACAGTTGGCTGGAATAAGGTACTGAAGAGATGACACGGTGTCCTGGTGAGTTAAAAACCTTTCATTTAAGGAAGAAATCATATCGTCTAAACATGGTATAAAAACTGTTAGTCGATAGTACATCTCCAGTTTTGTAGAAGATAAATTGGATCGATTCCTCTGGAGACCAGACGATATTTCGATGTTACATGAGCTTCCACCCAACAAAAAGGTCATGTGAGGGAATCCAACTAGAAATTTATGGACCATATGGAATGGCCAAATTTCCTAAAGGTTTCCGGATGATCTTTATCCATTGGGACAAATCCATATTGGATTTATAAAAATTCCGGATGGAATTTTTCTGAAGGATAAATCCTAAAAAATATCCTCCAGGATATCGTAGGAAAATTCTAAAACCTGTCCTTCAGGAATTTTCCCATGTCAAAAATATAGGAACCCACAGAAAATACTTGGTTTTACACACACACATACAAACATACCCCTATAAAAGTATTTTCTACAAATAAATGATAAATTTATTATGGAATCGGACTTTAAGATATCTAGGACTTAGGAACTGTGAATAATTAAAAAAAAAAATAAATGTCAAAATGATATTTAAAACGGTAGCATGACTGGGTCGCGAGGCATAGGGTCATGCAGGGATCGATCCTTTGTTCGGATCCTAGGCATTAATTACCTTATATATATATATATATATAATAATATATAATATATAATATAATATATATATATATATATAATATATATACTATATATATATATATAACTAATATATATATATATACATAATAATATGTATATATATATATATATATATATATATAATAATATATAATAATAATAATAATAATAATATACTATATATATCTTTATATATATATATATATATATGCTATATATATATATAATATATATATGTATATATATATATATAGATATTTCTCTATATATATGTATCTATATATATATATATATATATATATATATATATATATATATATAAATATATATATATATATATATATATATATATATATATATATATACTTCTATATATATATATATATATATATATATATGATCTTAGGGAGTTTGTGCAAGCAGTTCATTTTTCCTATGAATTAAATAAATTCGGATGAGTTTTTTTAATTAGAACTAAATGTAAAAATTGTGAAGCTTTAAAAAATGTTATAAAGTGTTCTTTATATATATATATATATATATATATATATATATATATATATATATATATATATATATATATATATATATATATATATATATATATATATATATATATATATATATATATATATATAAATATATATATATATAATACAGTGGCGCATGCATGATTTTTTTTTCGGCGGGGGACCTGGTCTTCGCTCCCTTGGTTACAATTCTGTCACCCCCTTTACTTCCCAATTCTACACAATACCCTATTCGGATGATTAATAAATTGAGGTTTTAAGGTGGATACTTGAGATTCTTTAGATTTCTCTTAGAATTTGTATCTGAACGTGATGTAGAAAACATAGAAAATAAAGAGACAATTAGAAGTTACATCGGCCTATCAAAGCTCTCCCGGTCAAACTATAGTAAACATTAATCTAACATATGCTTATGCAACATGCACAATCTACACCGTGCCCTAAGGCTTATCAATATCTTATACAAAGACCAATATAATATATTCGCCAACTACTACCAAAAGCAAAAATTATTGCTAAGGTACTTGCTAATTAAGCACACTATAACTTTAATAAATTTATTCTCGCCGCAGTTGCATCAAAATGCAGTTTTACTTAAACTATCTAAAAACTCGTAAATTTTGCCCAGTCAAAATATACTATATGATGCCCAACCTATCTATATACCTCTCTAGTCATTTCTTAAATGTTGCAAGAGAGTCACGCTCAACAACCTCCTACGGCAAACTATTCCAATAATTAACAACCCTCTTACTGAATGAATATTATCTTACATCAAGATGGCATGCCTGATTTTAATTTTTTATCGTGCCCCCTGGTCTCCCTTCTGTGATCCACTACAAAAAAAAAAATATAGTTCTCAGTATCATCAATAGATGTAAATATTTTGTAGATTTGTATCATGCCCCCTCTTAGAAATCGCCTTTCTAAATAAAACACTCCTAACTCCTTCAGCATCTCCTCACAGCAATTACCCTCAAACTCAGAAATCATCCTTGTTGCTTTTCGTTGCACTAAAGAGAACTGAGAGAAATTTTAAATAGAATTAGGAGAAATGGAAAAAAAATCAGCTTTGCAGAAATTTAAAATTATAATGAAAATATAAAGATCATAAGTTTTATTTTTATCAATATTTTAACGTTGGTTAATAACCTCTATCTTTTGTTTACAAACACAACTTAAAGTTTATCTGTCTTTTAATTTTAGCGTTCTTTTAGTTAAATGAAATTAATGTTGTTTTTAGAGATTATGACAATGGAAAACATATTATATTATCAACAAAGAAACAGCTCTCTAGGAAAATGCCCATTTCAGCTCATTTTTTTACAGAATAATAAGTACATTGTTTAAGATCAGAAAATAGTCAGTGCATATTCAATGGTGATTTTAAACAAAGTCTGTGAAAAAGTTCCTGACGTCCATTCAGACTGTGCTCATAGATGTCTGTTTCTCAACACTTTTAATAATTCATTTGAAAACAACTAGTTCAACTTTGAAACTGTGGAAACCGGCACAACTGTTCCAGCAATATATTTATCATTTGGAGCTCAGTTTTCTCATTTGAGTATCAATTATCCCTACAATCCTTCAGAACTTCTTAATGGTTTTTGAATCTTTCCGCTTTTTGTTTATGTACCCATCTCCCAGGGAGGGAGACACAAATAAGTAGGAACCAATCAGATCACTCTGTGAATTCAATCTGTGATGCAGATCTTTTGCCAAATGAAACGTCACAGATGGCTGGATAAGATTACTAGAGAGATGGTATGTTTGAGTCATCTGAATTGGGGATTAAATGCTCCTTTTTCAATAAATGAGACATCATATCGTCTAAAAACATAGGACAAAACTTGCATTTTGTAGAATGGTACATCC
>JABUQX010064341.1:12500-17500 GCA_015478945.1 Trachelipus rathkii | reverse complement strand
CAAGGGGACCATGAATTTCTTTGAGCGTTTCCAGATTAACGCAGATTTTCTCAGAGAACCCCCAGTAGCTGGCCTGAAAATATACATTTTAAGGAAGGATTGGGGATTGTGAAGTCACTAAAGGTCGTTAATGATGTGGCAGAACGAGGAGTGAAATTAATTACAGACTTTAATAACCTCCTCACTAAAGATGAGGAGCAGAAACAATATGTTTTGCAGGTAGTACACAAATGCCGAAAGCTGTATCCTGATGTTTCAAAAATCACTTTGAGCAAACCTTTAGAATAGATTATTCATTATTTTATCCTTCTTAAAGAATGCAAACGATGTAATGTCACTCTCTTTTCTTATTAAAATATATTGAAATATGTAAAAACAAAAACATTCTGTCATTTTATTCCATCATAATTAATTTCATACTTTGAAAAATATTAAATAATTCTCATATCATAAGTTCGTTAATAGAGGTTCCTAGTCACGTTTTTGATGACAAAGGCTGTTATAGCTCGGTTCGACTATAAGTAGCAACAAATATGTATATAATATAAATTACTTAGAACAATATTGCCTATGATTTGAGACATAAATCATGAGAAAATAATGAGAAGTTTCAGAGATACGGCCCAAAGACGTCGCTAGCCAGCCAAAAATTCGAGTTTTTTGAAACTTTGAACGCCCAGCGGCACGGGTTAACATGCTCCAATCGTGCTCAAACTTTGGCTATCGAAAAATCTGCAAAGACTGATCATTTTGTGGGGTTCCCGTTGACAAAATTCGGGAAATAATTTTCTCCCCCTATCACTGTGGTCACCTAATATATATATATATATATATATATATATATATATATATATATATATATATATATATATATATATATTTTCTTCTTCTTTTTTTTCTTATTATATATATATATATATATATATATATATATATATATATATATATATATATATGGTCGGGCTTTACAAAGATACCTGTATGTATTAGAGAGCTATAAATACTACACTAAAACAATAGACATTTTTGTAATCAGTGAAGAATTTTTGTTCAGAAAATGTAAAAAAAGAAATAGAAAAGTCTTAAAATAAGATTTTCATATTTTTGATAATCTATATACAATGTACAATAACTGCCCCAAAGACAAAATCTTACGCATTTTAAGAACGGTTTCGTGCCAAAACGACCGCGAATTCTCAGAAACTTGTTTACATGGAATCAGCTGTTTTGCAGAAGTAGAAACACTTATGATGAACTTCAAGGATTTGGAGGGTATTATTATGAAAAGGAAGAATAATGATGATGTTTCAGAATATTTTACTTTTTTGGAGACTAATAAAAAAGAGGAGAGATTATTGCCCTTTCTTCCTTACTCTTAAGGTAAATTTTCAGTGTTTGTAATATATATATATATATATATATATATATATATATATATATATATATATATATATATATATATATATATATATATATATATATATATATATATATATATATATATATATATATATATATATATATATATATAGAGAGAGAGAGAGAGAGAGAGATTATAGTTGTTATTCACATTATGAACTTGAAATTACTACGATATTGAAACAATAAAATAATATTTCATGATGTACCAAGAAAAAAAAATAATGAAAAGTGCATCATTGTAACATCTTTTCATCAAAAATGGCAAAGCTGAAAATTAAACGGGCCTACCACATAGTGAAAACATTATCATTGCATTTTTTTATGAATATTTAAAAGGAGAATTAAAATTGTGAAAACCACACAAATATTTGACACAATCTCATTACTCTTAAAGTCATTAATAAAAAAAAATTGATTCCATTGTAAAAAAAAAAAAAAAATTCATGACTGCTATCTGCCACCATTTTCTTTGTTTACATTTTTCGTAAGAATAGAATTTTTCGGTAAGATAGGGAAATAGCAATCTTACGGAATTTGTCAAAATTCTTACGTTTGGTGAGAATATTCTCAAATTTTTCTTAAAATTTGACAAAACGAACGATTTTTTTGAGAACGTTCTTATTTTTCGTAAGAATTCGTAAGAATATTGCCAAAACGAAAACGGCTCATATGTTAAGCGTTTTCGTTTTAACATTATTCTAAATTCTAAAATAGAACGTTCTCAAATCGTTCGTTTTAAATCATTACCAGAAAATTTTGAGGCTATTCTCACCAGCATGGGAATATTGAAATTCCGTAAAGATTGCTATTTCACTGACCTTACCGAAAATTCTATTGCTTACAAAAATGTAAAACAGAAATGATGAAAGCGGTGTTGAAGGCTTTTTCTTTTTATTTTCTTTTTACAGTGGATTGATCAGTTTGTGACACAGAGTGGTGGTTAATCAAATATTTGCGTGATGTCACAATTTTAGAGTATCCTTCAGTATTCATTAAGAAACTGCAATGATGTGTTTTCACCATATTGGAAGCCCGTTTAGCTTTTCAGCTTTGCAATTTTTGATGAAAGATATGTTTTAATGATGCTCTTTCATTGTTTTTTTTTGGTAACAAATACTATATATATATATATATATATATATATATATATATATATATATATATATATATATATATATATATATATATATATATATATATATATATATATATATATATAGAGAGAGAGAGAGAGAGAGAGAGAGAGAGATATCCTCCACCGAAGACATCAATCCAAACACTGAATATGATTTTTTTAATGTTTGTAAACAAGTTTATAAGAATAAGAATTCATTCTCGGTCGTTTTGGCACGAAACCGTTCTTAAAATGCGTAAGAATTTGTCTTATCGAGCGTAAGACAAAATGATAAAACGAAAACGGCTTTAATTCAATCTATGTGTACGATAAGATTCCGTGTCTGCAAGAAATGATGGCGAAAGTTGCCAATAATTATTTTTGTCGACGTTTCTAATTAGTTTAGTTTTAATGTTGGCAATAAGTGTTTATTTAACATTGTCTCATGCGGAATTTAGGTAGAATTTTTTTTTTTTTTTTAAACTAAAGAAATACCGTAGGGGAAGCCGCAAAAATAGCATTTGTCGGGATCTGTCGGCCTACAGGTGGACGACGGGGGGACTTTGTTCCCCATCTGTCCCCCAACGGTTCCAGCCCCATAAAATACTAAAAAACTAAAAAAAAAAAAAACCAAAAATGTCATTTTCAATTTACATGCAGGTATCAATGTATAGTCTTACCTATATATATATATATATATATATATATATATATATATATATATATATATATATATATATATATATATATATATATATATATATATATATATATATATATTATATATATATATATATATATATATATATATATATATATATATATATATATATATATATATATATATATATAAATATATATATATATATATATACATATAACTCGACACTATATATATATATATATATATATATATATATATATATATATATATATATATATATATATATATTTATATATATATATATATATATATATATATATATATATATATATATATATATATATATATATATATATATATATATATATATATATATATATATATATATATATATATATATATATATATATATATATATATATATATATATATATATATATATACATGGGCGTAGGCAGGGTGGTGCAGAAGAGAAAAAAGAATTGATATATATATATATATATATATATATATATATATATATATATATATATGTATATATATATATATATATATATATATATAATATATATATATATATATAATATATATATATATATATATATATATATATATAATTTAGGGGTGGCAAAGGATAATTAGAGATATATATATATATATATATATATATATATATATATATATATATATATATATATATATATATATATATATATATATATATATATATATATATATATATGTGTGTGTGTGTGTGTGTGTGTGTGTGTGTGTGTGTGTGTGTGTGTGTGTGTGTGTGTGTGTGTGTACGCTGGATTTGACTTAGGGGCTGGCAATTATTTGATCAGCAGTTTTGCAGTGGTCTTTGACAACTATCAAAATTCTTTGGACATGATCAGAGCACTGCATAAGGTCAATATTTTTGTTTGAATAATGTTAGCCACTGGTTCAGCTAAAGCAAAATATTTGGCTATTACTGAATAGGTAATAATGAAATTGGGTCTTGTTGTCGAACAGTATAATAGAAAAGCTGATTTTCTTGTTTGATTGTTGCTTTCCTTTGACAATTTTTCTAACCCTTCAAATGATTTTTATCATATTTGTATGGAAAATAGCAATGCTATGATATTTTTGAGTCTAACGGGTTTCACAAAGTTTAAGTAAGTTGGCAATGTATTTTCTTCTTCGGGTGGAGTCTCTGAAAAAGTTTGTCTTTTATTGTGTATTTCGAATTTTCGGAAGAGTGTTTTGGTCATTAATGACCAAATTAAACCGATGGCTTACACAGTGAAAATATAATCTTTTTTTCATATTTTCCCCGCAGTTTCTTTTGAACCCTATGTTTTATCCTGCCAATGCTGCGCAGCTGTCGTACCCCTGACCAACGCATAGACTCGGCTTCAAACCTTTTCTAAAAACAAATCAATCGTTTTGGCAATGGTTCAAGAACTTCAAGAACTTCAAACCCCAGAAATTCTTCTCGAACAGTCATTTTTTCAAGATCGAAAAACCTTAATCCTATAGATAATTGTTCATTGCCTGACAAATCCGCAGTTTCATCTGCCAATATGGAGTAGATACAAAAAAAATTTTTGCAACCGCGACAATCATGTTTTTTATGATAATTCCAAACAAATTGATGAGTTCATTTTGAATCATCGGAGACGTCCAGACGGGATTCTTCTGTCCTTGAATATGTTCTTTCAATTCCACATCACCACATTCTATTCGCAGCTTAATCAGGTCTTCAAAAATTCCCTCATGCAGGTCTTTACCTCTTAAAGGTAAGTCATGGGTTCC
>JABUQX010064341.1:0-2500 GCA_015478945.1 Trachelipus rathkii | reverse complement strand
CACGCCTTACCACTTTCATATTGTTCAAGAATAGTGTGATAGAATTTCATTAGTGAGATTAGTGTGTGATGGTTGGGTTTGTGTTAAGTGATGCTCTTGGAAATATATCTTTTATTGATAACGCTGGAAAATTTAAAATAAATTAGACTGAATTGATAAGAATGTTAGCATTAACATTCAAGGTTATTGTTGCATTCTTAGTTAGAAAAGATTCTAATGTTGTTTTAATGATCTATGATGGAAATATCAATATATAATTTGTATCAATCCATATTCCTTCTTTTCTCTATCTTTGCAGGATGAGTTACAGTCCACAAGTGCCAGGAGTGAATGTAGTACTAGAATATATCTTTTTAAATAAGGATAATAGTGCCTTTTCAATTGACAATTTTAAAGATATTTTATACTAAGTTTCTTTGGCTTTGTTTCAGGTGTCACAACACCACTAAAGAAAAAAATTATTTTAAAAAATTTAAAATATGAAGATTCAAAAATTAAAAAATGTTTATTGATCTTAACAAAAAGACCACAAGCAGGAATTGAAGGGGTTTCTTTTAAATATTATAAAGAAACATTGGATTTGAAAGAAGAAAGAAGAGAAATACAAACATTCTTCAGGCGCCTTGATCATGTTTCATTCCACCGCATAGGAAGAAGGCTGGATCGTTTACAGCTGTTTACCCAGTTGGCGACCTTATACTAACTCTATTCCCTTCTACCTTTTCTTCCCTACAATGAGTGACACTTTACCATAGGACAGACCACTCAGTTCCCTTATTATCTTAGCTTCTTATGATTGTAATGATATATCAAATTTGTATATCAGTTGGTTATATTCTTAAGGTTATATGAATGATTTATAAATGTCTTCTCTAAATGTCATATATCTTCATATTTATTTCATTCTCATATATATATACTTTTTTATCTCAACATATGTATCTAACATATCATATATATATATATCATATTTCATAATTCTATATTCTCTTTCTCTAGTTCTGAATAGGATCAGTTTTAGATGTGAATTCCAAACATGTTTTGAAACGAAGTTGTTACACCAGTTCAAAATACAGTGACCTGGGAGATAGGTTGGTTGACATACTCTAGAGGATATGGATTAGATTTTATAATTATATGGAAAGCATCTTCTACTGTAACTCAGGAGGAGTTTCAGTTGAAGTTCTTTTATTTATACTACTACACAGTAATGTTATTTATATAGCAAAATAGTATGCTTAAAAATATACTTCAAAAAAATATTATAATATGTAAATGAAAAAATTAAAATTTATTATTATGTGTGTTAATGTATATATGTATGTGTATTATATATATATATCTCTACTCTATATATATATATACATATGTATAATAATAATAATATAATATATCTATATATATATATATATATATACATACACATATAAGACACAACAAATTTCTAAAGTATGGGAGAAGAATTGAAAAAAATAGTAATATATATAATATATTTATATAATATAATAATATAATAATAATAATATATATATATAATAAATATCATATATATATCTATATTTTCTATAAGTCTGTTATAATTGTACCTCAATGTAATTAATATATCTCTATTCTATATATATAAATATCTATATATATGATTGATTATTCAATTTGTTATTATTTGAGAATCGATATGAAAAGCTTGAAAAATGAATGTTGTTATTGAAAAATTACAAATGATGTGTTATGATGACCGAAGAAAATATAAAAAGAAGTTTAGAAAATCGCTTACAATTGATAAAGTAAGTTATGGTGTGAGGTATGGATGATCTTCATTGAAATTATGTTAGATGTGATGATCAGCCTGAGACAGTGTCTGGTTTAAATATTTGGATATTGGATAAAGAGGCTTAGTGGTAAAGTGTAGTTGAAGGGTACAAATAGCAGGAGAAGTTGGATGGTGCAATTAGAAGTGTTTGTTGGATGCAGGGGTTTGGTCTTTAGTGCGCTAGGATCTTATGAGGGTATGTTGTTACCTGTGTTAATGCATCTTATGACTGTGGATGTTATAGTCTGTGAATATTTGGGTTCATCTAAAACTCTATATAATATTATTCTGGATATGTGGATAGTGAAGAAGAGAAGAAAGAGTTCAAAAGATATCTTGTTACCATTATATTATTATGTTGACCAGCAGGATACAGGGATTTGACCATTGTGATTATTATTATTATATTTCAGGAGGAGGAGAGAGAGAGGAGGGTCGTGTGGTGTGAAGGTGATAAATGAAATGGTGTCAGTATGGGAGTTGTGTGGTGTAAGAAAGGGTAAATGAAAGAATAAATGAAAGTACGTTGAGATGGTTTGGTCATGTGAAATGGATGGATGAAAGCCGGTTGGTTAAGCAGATGTATAGTAGTGAAGTGTGCTAGGAATCGACCGGCTGGGGAGACGGAAGAAAAGTGGATTCAGTCAGTGAAGGAATGCCGGGAGGAGAGAAATGTGAATTTGGCAGAGG
>JABUQX010064340.1:0-28996 GCA_015478945.1 Trachelipus rathkii | reverse complement strand
TACAGAATACAAGCCATGTGGTCCGCAATTTTGTAATACCAGTGTTATTAAAGCACTGAAAGTTTAATAAGGCTTTGAATCTAAAATGCGAATAAAGTTTCAAGATAATCACATCTTATTTCAATATAATTTCGTTTTCATTTTCATAATGTATATTAATGTATAATCTTAATTTGTTTTGATTAATCAAATATATATATATTATTCATTGTCCCTGGGCCCCCCTTTAAAAAATATAAATACTAAGAAAATAAAAAAGTGGCGCACCGAATATGGTACCAACGTAATTTTTCGATTTATTATAAGTCCAGATAATATCAGTTTTCACCCAAAGCACATTAACACAGTACTATAATTGTTTATAATTCTTTTTTCTTTTTATATTCTTAAAGAACTCCTTCTTGATATTAATAAAATTTCTTTAAAAAAATAAAAATTTCTAAAACCCTTTCAATTCTTTAGCAGTGTTACTTTAGGAGTGATACTTGCGTTAAAACTAAAACTAAACCAGTAATTTTATAATACTTGAGTTACTCTCATTAAATATTTTTTTTTTCTCTTGTAATTGAACTAAAACTTTTAATAATTTTATATAAAATATTCCTTAAAAGGGTTGAAAAAATGGTAAGCAAATAGAAATTATAAGTTAGAAAAAAAAGTCCTATATAGATATATCTATAAAAAATTATGATTTTTTGCATTAATTTTTGAACAAAACAGATCCCTGTGGTGACTTGATATAACTCTAAGATCGATTATCTGGAATGTTTCATTAGATGAATTGGATTTCTGCATTATCCATCGCCATCTGTGTTTGTGTGCTCAGAAAACGGGTCTGAAGCTCCATAAATTCAGACAGGGATTTTACGACCTGAATCTTTAATTTCTTCAAAACTGACGTATCTATGACACAGCTAATATGCTTTGTCTATACACAGAACCGCAAAACAAGAATGTTTACCACATGTAGATGATACTACGTCTGTACATGAACTTGGTGAGCTGTTTAATGACAATTCTTTGATTGAGATTTTCAACAATATAACAAATTTTACATTTAACACAAGCAATTTGCAATGCAAAATATGTCATGTTGGTAGATTCAATGACTAACACACGAAAACTAATTTGATTTTTTCCCAAGTTTGTATCCCAAAAACATAAATATCTTATTATGATCCCAGGTCTTCAAACCATCATCACACTCACAGAATTACCATGGTCTGCAACCAATCACAACACTCCAAAAAATTTTAATTTAGATTTGAGATTTGCTCTATTCGTCCTAAATTCCTCCACCCACTCAATCAGCATAAAACAAATTTGTAACCCACGTAACTCTAAGAACCAAATCTTCCTTTCAACGCAGGACTGCACAGACCACAGAACGATTTGATTCTCCCAGACCTTTACTTCCTATTTCTTCTTACCAGGTCCAAATGTTGATTTGTATTCCGGTTCCATCATGAAACAAAAGATCGATATGATGGAGGACCACATGCTCTTGATGTTTATTATTGCTCAAGAAAATTCACGATCTCAAAGTTGGTAGACCCTGGTACATAATAAACTGCGAACACTGGACCAATAATTTCCAAATTTATTTATGGATTTTGAGCATTACTGCCAGCTTCATTATCGCAAACTTTGTATTCACACAATGGATTAACTTACTGGGCAGACAATTGACATCACGTTCTAAAAGTCATATCTCTCAGTCACCTAAGGACGATAGAGATTATTTCTCCGTTCGAGAGAACCTCATCCAATTGGTCATGGAGATAGGAGAAAAAGGAAGGAATACCTCTTACATGCATATCATTCTGCCCGTCGCTACAAAATGAAGAGTATTTCTTCTGTTTGCTTTACAGATTAGAAAGCTTGCTTAGTCCGTGGCTTATCATGTCTAGATGATGAGTGTGACGACGAATCTCCCGAACTGTCATTTTTGTATGTAGCCATTCCGTACAACATAACTGGACTTAGATCAAGTACATAAAAATGTTATAACTACATGCTCATAATATTGGCATATTCTGGAAGAGTATCGTTTGGAAGACTGAATCCTAAATACAAATTCACAAAGATTTTTCAATAAATTCTATTCACATATCCACAGAACACAAAACATTCAGTAAAGAAATCTAAAAACACTTAATAGCCTTCCAAGGCTTTTTCAGATTACTCTTTTCCTAAAAGCCACGTTCTTCTAAGAATCCACAGTACTACAACCTTTCTTTAACAATACGCAGTGTTAGATCACTGATGTTAACATCTACAATCGCTCAAAGTCTTACACAATTTATGAAACAACTATAAACATGAATGTTTTACATCCTGTAAAGTATTTCACACTCTACATGTTGTTATAATTTGTAAAATATCTCGTATTTTGTTGTAGATATTTTGCAATAAGATCGGTCATCAGAAACATGAATGCTACAAATATCTGGGCATTTGTATCTAACTGCCAAAAGAAGCCATATAAGCTATTGCAAAGATCACATAACATCACTTCCCAACATGTCCTCACAAATAGATATCGAAAGCTGTATTTGTCACCATTTGTCTGTGGCGCTCACGAAGGGAATGGAATTGTCCTCAATTCACCTTAGCTTCCATTTTCTCCAACTAAAACATCTAAACCTCTTCGAGTCAACCATCTTAATATATCGTAAAGCCTCATTTCAGTCTTGATTTATTTGTTCCCATCATCTTTCGCTTCCCGAAAATGGAAAAAAATTACATTCTATCAACTTTGTGCACGAACGTCCAAATTGCTCCTCAATCAGTCCCGAATCTTGTTTATATATTTCACAGGACATAGTCATCTTTCCTGTAAGAGGCCAATGTAAGACTTAGATAAGTTATCCTTCATGGTATCAGACGTCTTTTATTTAAAATGTTTATAAATAGTTTGTATCATCACAAAAAACAACAGTGTGCCAGCAGCTCGACATAGACCAGATACACAATCTCTTAATTCCTTGAAAGACACATTAAATTCCAAGGAAGAGTGTTATGAGTTAATTTGAGCTCGAAAAACATTTAAACTTCACCATCAAGAAGCAGTGAACTTATGAGTGGAATCACCCAACGTTTTTTCCTTAATACGAACTGTAACTGTCAATTGTACACGTTTCACCACAAATCAATTAACAATATCCGTAGCTTTTGAACCAAATATTCTGTAAACTTATAAAGTGTTGATGTAAATCTTTGGAGATATTTTTGAGTTACATATAGCAAGCCATTCCCCAACAAAGTTCAAATTAGAATAACCAATAAAGAAGATTAGGTAAGAAACCCTGTCACCTGTCAAACAAGTAATCCACACAGTTCAGTGGATTCTTACATAAGATGTTTCCTTAATACTTCTTTTATAATAGATTTTCGACTAAATCCCATAAACTTATCTTACAATAACATTACCATCGCAGTCTTGAAAAACAGCAAAAAATAAATACACAATAAGGAAGAAATTAAGCTAAGAGAACCCTTAACAGAAATAACAGATAGTTACATACGAAACAAACTCAGAAGAATCTTCGAAAAACTATATTGACTCAAGCATCACACTAATACTTACCATACCGAGATTATTAGCACGAGACTCTTCAAACAAATTTCGAATTTCATAATCCAAAGAGATATGAGCAGTCTACATCCACCAATGAGTAGAAAAACTTCCTCTTTTAGTAACGTGATAATAAGCACCTAAGATATACCAAAGCTAGAACTGGCAGGAAACAAAAAGCTCTAATCATTCTCACCCTTCTATCTTCTGATTGCTTTAAAGTAAAAAAAATCAAACGGAAACAATATAATTAATACATAATTATATAACTATAATCTGAATATATTAATATAAAGAAAAAAGACGAATGACAAAGACAAGAAACTATAATATTTCATACTCTATGTATGGTTTAACAGACCAATGCTGAGTATTAATTAAACTAATAATATAATAACAAAAACATATAAATACAAAAATAATCATTCATAAATAAATAAAAAAATATTTAAAAAAATCAAACCACCACACCCCAACATATTCGTAATATAATAATCATCCCGATCACGATAGCATGAACCGCCCCAAACCCATTAATGGTGTTATACCAATTCATTAGTTAACAAATAGATACAAGTAAATACAAGAAACATCTTCCCAAATACATTCATTCCAAAAAACAGTATGATATAGTAAATTACAGAAAACTTAATAGAATAATATACGTCTTCGCTTACATTCTGAGGATTGCAGAAACAGATCATGTATTACAAACGACATAAAGCAAACATCGTATTTATATTTATTATAGTAGAGTGATTTTTTGTACTTATTACATACTAACCAAATAGACTTGAGATTATAGATATTATACTCAAAGATGTTGCTGAGGTAAAAAAAAAATTACAAATACTAATTAAATTATTACTAAGATGTTCTAAAACTCTGATTTCATCTAAAGATCACGAGTATAAAAATTGCCAAACTACTCGCTCCATACGAGTTAGTCATACAGGCTTGATGATAAAAATAGACTAAGTTAACAATAGATCACATAAACAAAAACACATCAACTACGATCATACTAAAGAAACTATAAGCCACATTACACTTCAGCTAATCCAATGGTGCACAACTTATATGATAAATATAGGTGATGTGTGTTAATATTCTTAATAGTTAAAAAAATATTCTACAAAGAATAAAAAATGATCCAACCCAGTAAACAACCTAACACATTTCATCATGTTCTGAGGGGAAGAATTAAGATAAATAGTAACGAAAATTAATTAGTATAGGTAAGGTTAGGATAATGAACTAAAAGTAAACTGCTTAAGAACAGGATACTTAAAAGCAAATGAGAACTACAAGAAGCGTATAGTACGAAAACTGCAGACAGAAATCGGTCTCAAAGGAGACACGTAACAAAGGGTTATTTACGGGAGCCTTAACGTTCCGAATAAAGTCTTCCTAACAACAAACGAAAAAGCATAACAACAAAATGTAGGGAACTGTGGTGCAAAGAACACTAGGAGGCTCCCATGAGGATCCTTCTTACACACCTATCACTAAAACTTAAGACAATCCGAATTATAGCTAAAAGAAAAGTAACTAATAAATCAGGATCTTAAGATTTAACCCTAATACACCACACCAACCTATCAACCCTCAACAAATCATGGTTACGTATAAACCCCTACATATCTTTCCCTAGTTTGATGATGGCTAGGCGGCAGAGACAAATCAACAAAGGATACCTTTAGGTGCGCGAATGCGCCAGGCCATGCTATATCCTCAATTAAAGAATTGCAGGGTTGAACTGTGGATAAAACAAACTGAAGAGATACTTCGAGCATCCAGTTGGCTGAAGGACAGCACTCTAGGTTGATGCCGCCATTGTGAGTCGGCAAGGATTGGTAGGAGTTTACTGGAAGGAGGCAACGGTATGGGAAGGTAAGAAAGCCAATGTATAGGAATCTTTCAATCTCGTATAGGTACCTTGAGGTAATATAGGAAGAAGTAAACCGCGACGGTAGTTTCAGGAACTGGAGTAATAGAGACACGAGGTATCAGATATCAAAACTTCCCGAAAGAAGTAAGGGTAGTCGTGAGGGGGATGACAAAGTATGATGATAAAATGTCTGTCATAAGAACTCGTTCTTCTACACATCGGGATAGCTAGCATTTAACTAATTAGAATCCAAGTGAACTTATTCTTTACACGAAAGTCATCGATAGAATATAACTCCTCTTCGCCTTCGTGGCTCAGTAAAGAATCTGTATTAGGCAGATGGAAAAGTTGAGCACTGCATGTTTGTGGATGTTTGGTGCGGACCTAGGTATGCTGACATCCTGGGAGTATCTTCCACCAGAAAGCGAAGGCCTAGTCATGGTTACTTGATGAGTAAAGCCTTTTGGACAGTCTAATCGCTAATGAAAACATAAGTAACAAGAAGTAAGCGCAGAAAGAATTCAAAGAGATGAAAATTGTTGTAGAACGAGTCGGAGGTAGGTTTTCCATGAGAAGCACATTTCTGATCAGTTACGGAACATATGAATAGAAGTCGACATGAAAGAGGCACTAGTCCTGCTCCAGAATGAACTCCATCCAGGAAGACAAATGGTAGGGGATACCATCAAACCAGGCTCTGCAAGAAGCATAGTTGAGATCTGATTTAAGGAAGGACCGAATTCCTAAGAGAACTAATGGCAACGCTCAATCCAATTCTCGTGTTCTATGGCACAAGCAAAGGATGCTTTTAACTGACGATTGGAACTGTTCGAATAATAATCGTTCAATCAGGAGTTGGTAATTCCGCTCCATCTTCTACTTCTACGATGGATTCTAGTAGTTCATCAACTTCTTTTAGTAGGAATGATTGACTTTTGTTTCTCTCCTTTGAAAGTTCGAGTGGTATGACGGTGAGAGGCACACCAAATGGCAAAACAGCGAGACCAAGTGAAGTAGACAAAAGCCTTTACTTCGCACTGTCATCGGCGTTTTGATATCCCGGAAGTGGTAATAACTTCCAGCCACCTGGTTATAAAAGCGATCAATGCATGTGAGGAGATAGAGAAATCCCTTATATGAAAGGAGTAAGGGACCGACTAAGTTTAATATTGAAAATTTATCGAAAAGTTAGAAGTGAGTGAAGTGAGAATTTTCTAAGAGGAGCTATTGGTGTTGTTTGTGACCTTGTGTTTTTGCCAGTTGGTAGGAGGTATGTATGAGGTGGGGGAAAAACTGGTTACAGATCCCAATTTTCATCACCTTATCAGATCAGTGCTTTTGATTGCCAGATGATCTACCAATCAAAAAACGATAGAAGACAATTTAACTTTTGTGATTGGCCTTTACTCCAGTATTTGATGACTCGTATGCAACAGTTAAGAAAATAAACAATTTACGAAAAGACATAGTGATACTAAATGTGAATGGAGAAGATACATGGAGAACCTGTTGAAAGGTCGCAAAGAATAGGTCTGGACACATTCAGAAGCGTAATTCATCTCAGCTGGAGAGATGTTATCTGAGAGCAATAAAAATACACATTCTGAGTTCCTACCCTTGACCATATAGCATTCTTCTAATAAGATAGATCCACTTGAAATTCGTTCAAGGAGCAATCGTCGCACAGGTTTAAATATCAGTTATCGTTATCATCTCCTATGATTTGCTCTGGATATATCAGAACGGTGATTAATACTGAACTAGGGCAATTGATAACTCCATTATTTCAAGCTTCACTCGGTGAATTATTCCTTCTAGAATGACGTGATTTTTCTTTATGGTGTAGAAAAATTATTATTCAAGTTTTGTTAGATCGGTCAGAATACATGGAAGTCCTGAACCTTCTCAAGAAAATACCTAAATAATGCCTTGGATCGCTTTAACTGGGGAGCTCACGCTGAAAGGTGATACTGCTATTATCTACACGGGTTTCAGCTCCGGTTGGAGTTATTTTTAGAGAAATAACTGGCAAAAGGGAACCCAATGCTCGTTTGAAACTGCTAGATCCCCTTATAGCAAATTGGATGATTGGCTTGATACGAGTCGGTGATGCGTTCCTCTTTTTAGGATGCAGAAGGAGTATTAACTGTCCGCAAAGAGTAATTTTTCCGTGGGCGAAAATTGCCTCATCAGTTTACCGCGACGTCAAGAGAATTTGGTGGACAACCCTCGCTCTTGGCTAATAAGTGAAGAAATGCGTGAAAGTTAGAGGTCTGCCCTTGGTATGAACGAGATGATCATAATAATATAACCATTCCCAAATGCAACTGTCGAAAGTTTCGCTGAGTTGCGGCGGGAATGAAAATCACGTATTTGCAGAACACACGTGTCTTTCGAAGTTTAATGCTTTCTGCTTAGATGAGTGCATAAAAATTCCAAAGAGGAAATACATCCAAAGACACATTTATCGCTTTATTTCGATTATATCCTACTCTATTTTAGAGGTGAAGATCAGCTTTGAGCATGACAGTCTTCATTTTTGTCTTCCTTCATTTGTGAGCTTTGAAGATTGTTAATACTCTACTTTTGAAATGCTTAGTAAGATTCGTGAATGAATGTTGAGATATAGAAACCCAACATAATAGATTGGTTTAAAAATGCTCACTCTGGTGTGAAACGTTATTATTGATCTCTAGTAGTGTTTTTTAATTTGATATATAGATATGTTAGGCATGTTGTGAAACTGTTTGTGTGGTCGCATTTTTCTCTCTAAATTCAATCTAGTCTAGACGAAATACTCGAATTAGATTAAGGCTAAAAGGCTTTATTGATCACATCTAGACTGCGGAAGTCCAGCCTGTAGTGTTTGCTATGATTATGGCTCGTTCCAGTGAGGATACCATTGAGACCAATATAGTGCAGGCCTATATATATATGAGATCTAATTTAGATGTTAGGAATATCTACCGTAGAAATGTATGGGATGTGACATGTGTTCTTTATATGTATTTCTTATTGAATTGAGAGTACATTGTGATGGTTTGCTCATCCTCTGATACTCTCATTTCAGTACTCTCTAGTAAGACACTAATTTAAAGAAGATCTCTTGTAAATTATTATTAAGGGTAACATCATTTAGGTATTGTTTTATTTCGTTGAACGGATGTATGTCTCGAAGAAGTCTCGGCTCATATACTTAAGCCGTAGTATGATATATATATTAAGAACAAACTGAAGATCGTAAATGAGTGTGTCAATATTAGATTACCGAGATATAGTCTTAATCTGCGCGCTTTAAAATAACGATGCAGTATGCTCAGAATTTCTGCACGCGCCGCTCGAGAAGAAAAATATGATGTCATTGAAGAGACGCTACACATGGCAGAAAATCGGAGATTCTCATTTGTATTTTCTATAATTTAAAAGAGGAATGTTGCAGCATATGATTTGGTGAAAAGGCCTTATATTATTATCAAAATATATAGTAAAGAGAGAATATCAAGAGAATATTATAGTGTTGACAAATCTGAAGCCGCATTATCACATTAGAGAAGTATAAGTATTATGTATATGTCGAAAGTTTATTCAATACGAGAAATAAAGCAGTGACTAATCGTTAGAAACTTGGAGGACACCAACAGTTTTATTTAGAGAGGTCTGGTATTCCCGTCGAGCAATATAGGTGCGACATGTAAGAGTAGTGTAAATGAATCTATTATATGCTAAAGTTGAAGTTAAAATGCTCGTAAGGTAACGTTCTCAAAATTCATAGTTAATGGGTAATAAATGGCCCACAAATAATGAAACGTAAAACTAATAATATTAACTTCAAATCGTAGACTTTCTGGCAAACGCAAACTAATGTGAGATATACGAGGAGACTCCGTATGCAACTTATAAATCCTTTTAATGTTTGGCCGTTGAATTTAGTATCAAGTGTTGCGATAGACGGTATGGTCTGCTATTTCTAAGTAGATTGTCGAGTAGAGGACGAGAGCAAAGTCGGAAAGAGATGTTATGAAAAGACTGAGAGTTTCGTAGTAAATAATACTTTTCTCGCTTCCTCATTAATTGTATGTTTGAGAATAGAATTGGTCTCACTATGAATACCCTCAGCAGGCGTGTCAAGTGGAATGATTAACAGAAGGTATGTCGTTAAATGCATCAGACCTTGTATTAATAGCATTCGTAAGCGCACGTGATAGCCATAAATGACGCATTCGCTGAGGCTGATGAGATATGATGCTCTATATCTTCCTGATTGTTGAATATTTTGAAATAGACAGAGGTAAGTCAAAGCTCTAAATGATATCAGGATTATTCAAACGATGAAGTGGAATTTGACCACTTGTTTAAGCAGGAGTCACCACAATCAAAATATAAACTGTTTTTATAATTTGTAAGATGACTGTAGCTATTGTAGTTTTGAGAATTTTTTTAATAGAGTGAAGGTAAATTAGTCAAAAGACACCGCGCAGTTCGTCCTGGCGAGACTATTATACCACGAAAAAATTACGAGGACGTTCGCTGCGGACTGTAAGCGACTCTGCTAAAATCCTTTTTTCCGTTTTGTTTATCATCTGTTTCGATGATAAAAACGTGCGTATAAACTCAAATTATTATTGATAGCGTCCTCTCAGATTCTTCTTAGAAGTTAATATCTAAGGATGAGCACTAGAGAATGTAGTTGTGTGAAGAAAGCGGCTAGTGATATTGAGTATATAATGTCAATACGAAATTCATTTGACCTCACGAATCGCTGTATTACACTTCTGAGGTGCGTGGACGATAAAGTTACATAGTTATGAGTGATGTTGTGTGATATGTTGATTAGGCAATTTGTGATAGTAAAAAGTGAAGGATTATGAAAACTCAGATTCTTGGTTATTATTATGTAATTCAAGCTATGAAATAATATGACGTTATAGATAAAAGTTTCATATGTTTCAAGAATTTTCAGGGGTTATTATAATTACTGTCCCATTTGACCGTACGTCATTCAGTCTTGGAGCTTATGGTTGATTAACGCCCATCAAAACGGCGCGTATTCGAGAGGCGTAACGATTGAGCAAAGCTCGAGGAACATTGCCTTCTGTCATGATGGGATTGGGATCATTGCGCGAAGACCAGCATCGTCGCATAAGCTGGGATGGCTTGCTGTCCCCCAGTATTTCCCCCGAAATCAGCTGTTTGAGTTTCTCCTCTTTGGAAATCTCGAAGTTCAACAAGGATATCTTCTAGAGTCTGAAAAGGATTCTCCGCAGACAATATAGTAGGGAGAGCGTCCTGCAACTGCTCCAGGACAGTGTTAGGCAGAGCTGCTATAGTAGCAGCATACTTCTGCTGAATGGAAAACGAAGTGGGAATACAGATTTAACAATGGTAAACCATAAACTTGGCTTACCAGAGTTATATTTAGGCAGAACTGGCATATAATGCACAGTTTGAAAGGAAGACGGAGGAAGAATATGAGGAGGGTCAGAGGACGAACTGAAGGAAGCGGAGACAATTGAGAAGGGTCAATTTGAGGATTGAAGATTGAAAAAGACAAGTGCAAAGGATTGAATTGGGGAAACGAAAAACCTTGAGAATAAGGAAAACAACCAAGAAGAAAAAAGGAAGTGAATGAAGAAACAGAAGAATAGGGAGGAAAGTACCAAACGAAAGGCATGAGTAAAAGCAGGAGAAGGCATAGTTTAAGGAATAGTGAAGCATCAGTAATAGCTTGAGAAAGGGGAGGAAGGGTGGTAGAGCAAGAAGTAGTAGTAGTAATTTTGAGTTTTTGATAAGCTGTAAGTTTTGGTAGACACGTTAGATTGAGGGTTGCCTCAGTAGAGGAGACCCGAGACTTAGGGATAGTAAGATCAATAGGGAATATCCTTAATTTGTCGGCCATGATGTAAAAAGAAGAACAAGAAAATTTATAATTGAGTTATTCACGACGATTTATTTATTGCACCCTACAAAATACAAAATCACGAGTGAAATTGTAAATCAAGCAAGATGCAATAATATAATAATTGTGACTTCTATACAAAAAGGAAAAGAGTAAGGCTCCTAGTTAATGTGCAAATACTACAAAATACTACAAAAATATATTAATGATGGTAAGTACAAAATAAAGCACAATGAAGATAAAGAATAATAACTAAAAATAGTAATATATAATAATAATAAAAATCCAAAATATATTAATAATACAAGAAATTAAAAATTTAAATGAGAAATTTAATAATATATTAATCAAAATAATAATAATCAGATAATAATGAATAATATAATTATAATAATAATAATAATAATAATAAATAATAATAATTAATAATAATATGGAGTACAATTTAAAATAGTCACCAACACGGTAACTAACTCCAGAGGTCACCAATTTGAAAGGGTTATGTTCTGGTCTTGAATAATCACCTTCAATTGAAGAATATTAATAGATGTGAATGATGTAAATACACTTGTCACGAGAATGTGGCGTTTCTTCCCGGAGTCTGCTCAGGATTCGTCGGTGGTGCGACCAGCTAGCTGCACCAGACGCCACAATATATAATATTATATTATATATTATATATATATATATATAATATATATTATATAATATATATATATATATATATATATATATATATATATATATACATATATATATAAAAAATATAAACATATTATAAAAAATATATATATATATAATAATATTATGAATAATATACACAAGAGGAGAATTACAGCAATTATATAAAATCAATCTTGAACAAGATGGCTATCAAACAATAGAATAACTCTCTCCCCTCAAAAATCCTCCATCACACTACTGACACCCAAATGTGCTTCTTTCAAATATTTGACTTCTTCTTAATAAACAACCCACTATCTTGGGCTTAACCCTCGATACACAAATGACATTTACCCCCCCCCATAAACAATATTAACATCTAGCGCCAACACAAATATTAAATGTGATGAAAACATTAACCAGAACAAATTTGGGCCAAAACGAAGAAAGCCTCTCAAGAGTACCTTCGTCCCTTTTTAAACTATGCATCACCAGCCTGGGCGCCAGCAATATCACAGTCCAATAAGCAAAAACTAAAAGTAGTACAAAATAAAGCTCTTAGAATAATAACAGGCTGTCTCCCCTCCACTCCCATCCATCATTTACTAACCGAAACAAAAATTCTTCAAGTAAGTGCCCATTTCGACATGATGGGCTGTCAATTATACAGCAAGTCACTTTCAAAAGACCACCCCTGCATCATTACACCAGCCCCTTTCACAGAGATGGAAAAGGATCACACCAGCTTTGCACTACTCAGACATTTACAGCACACTTCCTCTCCCGCCTCCAGATACTCCCATCATTAAACACATCCACACTCTGTTAACCCAAAGAACGATCTTCGCATATCCAAATAACACCATACTCCTTGCACGCCCGCTCGAAATATACCCCACAAAACAAACTTTGAACCGTCAAACCAGAATAATGTTGCCCCGTTTACGATCTGTGCACCACCTCTCCTCCCTTCAAGAATATAAATATAAAATTCATAACGCTTCCTTCCCCCACTGTCAAAGATGTCCCTCCCTGATAATTGACAACACAGTACATCTAACGAACATTAGAAATAATTTTGACGCATTTTTTCTGACGGATCCCGGGGTCTGGCCTGCTGTGGTGACACAATATCTCATGGATGCCCGTTTTCTCATAGGAGAGGAGAGGGGGCAATCAAATAAAAAAAAAAGAAGTAGAAACTTACTGAATAATCATCTCATATGTAAAAAGATTTAGAAAAGAACCATAAACACTGCAAAAATTGTCCTAATCAAACTAGGATTTTCTATCAACAGTATATAAAAACATACCCACAAACTCTTTTGCTTAAGGATTAATATCTGACCAGTGACGTGATATAAAGAAATATAATTCATACCTGAATCAGAATCTGAGGAAGAATCAAATGAATTTTCTCTGTTTAAAGGAGCTTTTGGAATTGGTCGAATAGTGTAGCCATCCTCATCTACTTTAGCTTCTTCAGTATCTCCATCCGAACCAAGAATTCCTATCATGTCTTCTTGGCTACATCCACTTCCACCACCTATAATTACTGCTTCAGTTTCTTCAGTATCAGCAATTTTCTCGTCTACTTCAACAGTTTCTTCTTTAGGACCACCAACTGATATTAAATCTGCCGTTTTTGCTTCTTCGCTATTCTCACTAGCAACAAGAAAAAAAAAACAAATAAAAATAATATTACCTCAAGTTATGGGAATTTGAAGGTTAAATTGTTTACAGCTACCATTGTTTTAAAGATAAATTTTGCATGGCAAAAATGCTCAAAGTATAAATTAAAAAAAGCATATTAAATCCTACAGCATATCATTGAAGTAAAAATATCAGATTGAAGGGTATTGAAGGGCCATCTCACGTAGATAATTTCTGCTATGGAGGATTGAAGAATTTATAGTTAAAGTGATAATGAAATTAAAATGTAGATTAACAAAATTAGGTGTAGAGAAGTGGTTTAATTAAAGAAACAAAGAATAAATATAAAAAGAGGAAAGAAAAGTGAGTATTTTAACTGCTCCCTTCACTTCTATCTCTGTTATTCTAATTTCATGTTCTTGTCTTACTCTCAGGGATATTTCCTCCATTTTTCTTCTGTGTTCAAAAATTTCTTGAAATACTTCCTCCATATTTCCGCCACCTCCTCTTCCTCCAGAAGAGGTTCTCTCTCCTTATTCAGAACCATATGCATCTCTGGTTCCTTACTTCCTCCCATTCTCTTGGCCATTCCATATAAAAGTTTTCCTGTGCCCCTCCTATCCTCCTCATTTCTCTTCCTATTCTGCTCCAAGTAATGTCCACACTACTTCTTTTTAAATCCTCTGCAATAGTTTCTCACGTTTATATATTCCTTATTCTGTCTATCCCAATTCTTGCCATTTCAGTAAATTTAGATATATTTCTTGTATGTTTGAATTTATACTGTTGTTCTTATCCCTCATTCCATCATGCTGTCTACCTCTTCCTCCAAACCTGAGATATTCTTCACACTGAGGACTGTACTCACTCACAACCATAACCCTACTCTTATCTACGTTTACTTTCAAACCCCTCCTTTTACACACCCTGCCAAATCTCTCTACCAATCCTCTCAAACTCTCTTCAGATTCGCCACACAAAACCAAATCATCCGCATATAATAGGTAGGGAACACTCCACTCATCTCCATAATTCTAACACCATTTCCTGCCACCCCATCTCTAATTCTTTCATAACCCCATCCATATACAAATTGAATAACCAAGGAGACATAACACAACCCTGCCTCACTCCACTATTAATACTAAACCAATCACATTTGACACCATTTATTCTTACACAAGCCTCACTATCATCATATATACTTCTGATTCCATAAAGATTCTAAAGATAAAGATTATAAAGATTCTAAAGCTCAAAATTACTTCTACGAATAAATACATTCCAAATACATTAACCAACTATCACAAGTTCAAAACAATGAATGGCTGGCAAGCAAAGATATAAATTTAAAATCTTACTTATCAGACTTTTCATCCTTATTACTTGAAGAGTCATTTTCTTTTTTTTTCTTCAATTTCTTATCCTTTTTCTTGTCCTTACGACTTCGAAGAAACCCTGCCATTTTTGAGAAAAAATTATATTAACTCTTCCTATTTTACAAATACCGTATATAAATACAAATATAATATATATATATATATATATGATATATATATATATATATATATATATATATATATATATATACTAAATAATAATTACACTATTTATCCCTCTAAATTAGACTCACCCTCAAATCCCAAAATAATATATTTATACCTTACGCAAATTTTTATTGTTAACCATTTCCAATTAACAACTTTATAATAATAAACTTTAACTATATTAAATTTAATTAATATATAATATATAATTATTTCATTTATAATCGAAGTGTTTCTCCACACTCCCCTCACATCCACAATTTTCATCCCTTACGATAAAAAGATATGCCCCTATCTCTTCATAAGTAAGTCAAAAAGAGCAATGACAGGGGGCCAATCCTTAGCCACATATCATATATTATGCGCCGGACCAATATATACAATCAACCTCTCTCTCCACAGGCAAGAGCGCTGTCTACTGTGATTGTGTTCAAGGCTCAGCCCGGAGCATCAATAGTTCTATATACCTACCTTTTACAAAAAACATATCTTTCATTATATATACAATTATATATCAACCTCTACAGATCCAATAACCTAAATAAAGACACCAAATATACATATATAGAATATATCATATATATATATATATCCTATCCATTAAAAAATAAACAAATAAATAAAACTAAACTCAAAATATCAATTAATACAATATTATGGATACGCAATAATATACAATCACGGACTATTAATGATAATAAATCAGAATAAATAAAAAACACCCAACTAAAATATAACTTTTTCTTAAAACAATAAATACACTCGGAACAATAGTATCGCATAATACTTCAATTCGTCATCCTGAAACCACTTAACCAGATGGGTTAAACTATTCGTGTTCCACTTGGCATTTCCTGAGCGTAACTAAAGTACATTCAACAACTTCTTCTTTTGGGCACAGCTACCACTAGGCTTCCTTTCATTGCTCCAGAATTTATTAAATCATAACGTGGATATTCATGTTCAATTTAACTACACTGATATTAGCTAGTAGACGTGCTTTCTATCACGAGGATGTTATTAAAATTGTCTCATGTTAGTACCTACACACTTTACATTAGCTCTATAATTGTTCGATCAGCTCCTATATCTTATAAAATTTATCTAACGTCGCGTTAAGCGTACGCAACCGTTATTCATCTATATTCTCTTTTCGCCAGTATTGGAACTATTACTCCTCTCATACCATCTACTAATCCTACCCACATATATATATATATTATATATATATATATATATATTATTATATATTATATAATTATATAATATATATATAATATATATATATATAGTATATATTATATATATAACAATTTAACATAATAATCATATATATTAATGATCCGATATATATATTCTTCTTATATTCTCTATCCCTTACACTGATTTCACTTATCCATACTTTATCAATCACAATCTCATCTTTATTTTCACAATACTCACAATCATTATCAAAAAATTCTAATTTACAATTAAAGGCAAATGTACCAAAATCCATTTTTCACTTCGAGACCCTATCTCTACCCTGGAGACATGAAGAAGGCGTACATGAGATATTTTCCTTATTTTATGTATGGATATTATGTATTATCGAAGGAGGAAAAAATATAAAAAATATAAGAAAAAAGGTTGAGAGGATGAAGGCTTTAACTCTATAAAGAGTTACATGAAGCACTAGAAACGCTCTCTCCTCCATGAACTTCATAATAACAGATTATAACAACATAAGGAATATGATCCAACACCTGCCCTAATTCACATGGGCTTCGTTAAGTAAGTTGGTATGATGATACTATTAACATACCGGTGTTTATAACCTAAACACTCACGGTTAAATACATCTACTTATTTTCTAATACACTCATATATTATTTATTATACCAACCGTTTAGGGTTCCCCTTAAACACAATCAATCTTAATAGCCTGGGCTACTTTATATATACAACTACCAATCCAAACGTTCAACTCAGGATTATCAAGCAATGATAAAATCGGGTTAGCCGGTCTTTCATTACCTCACTCATGAATAGACCTATAATACGTCAACATAACCACACTAATACCTACTAACCTTTCAATAACTTATATAAATAATTATAACTATTTATTAATACTATGATAATGTACCGTATACATAACTCAACACACTACATAAATAGGTCTATACCATATACCTTGGTAAAACCAACAAGTCCACTACATACAAATTGTAATACTACCTTACCACCCTTCATATCATTCCTCTTGAGCACTCACAATCAAGCAATCACACTCACATATTTATATCACTCATATAATATTATATCACTATAACAATACTATATATTATATACTACACCCAGATTTTTCCCCATTTTCCTTTTCAGTCTTTGGGTTTCAGTCACAGGCGAGCAAATCATTAGCCTTTCTTAAGTATACATATATTACATTACGACTACCTCTCCCCTCTTCTCGATATTGTATTCCTACTGAGAACTAATTCAAAGATCACCTAATAAGATTCATTAACAATTTAGCCGAAAATTAAGATAAGGTCAGATTACGGAGGCGATACTACATATACCATACTCCGAGGCATATGTAATCAGTACATTCTAGCTAAAGAAGATAATTAGGTGAGTAGGAGTACAGTATCCAACTCAATCATTACCCAACCTAGGCCTTAATTATCGCTATATTCTATCACGACATACAGTAGACTATAACGAATGTGGGCAAATTACTATCTCACTCACTACATCAACAACTATATATATATATATATAAAATATTATATATAATATATCCAGTATAAATAAATAAATATATATCTATATATATATATATATATATATATATATATATATATATAGTATAATATAATAGTATATTATAGTATATATATATATATATAATACTATATTTACTGTTAGGCTGCAATGATCCAGCTTAACTTGAAATGCAACTGTGGACTTGCCCTTGTCGCCCTTCCCAGCTCCATGTCACTGACGTGGACGGATGACAGTGTTAGGACCAAGTTCCAAATGAATTCACTCTTCCATCCCTCCTGGTGGAGGTACGATCTTCGAGATCGAAGCCACAGGATCGCCTGCGGCCACAGAGTAAGTCTGTTTGTTGTTTTGATATTTAAGAGTTGCTTATACGAAAAATGACCGAGACTAGACCCGTCTGCCGGGTTAACCTAGAGCCAGTCGATAAGCGTCATACCATTTCAGAGCATCAGTGAAGCCGAGGTGTAGGCTTGAAATTAGATATTAAGTTAATTAGGGGATTTTCCTGTAAGAAAATATGGTCTAAGGGAAGAGGGTTGGGAGGGAACGTTTTACTGGTTATGTTGCATACGGGATAATGTGGATAATGGTGGTCAAAGAAGATGTTTGCCAGGAGATGATGTGGTAGAAAATGAACGCAAAAAAGAGGCGGACACACCAATAAAAATGGGAGGTAATTCATCGCTTCGAATATATTCTCTCTCCTCTCTCTCTCTCTTCTATATAATATATATATATATATTATATATATATATTTATATAGTATGAAATAATATATAATACTAATATATATATAGTATAATATAAATATATATATATAATATATATATATATATATATATTTATATATATATAATAATATATTATATATATATATATATATATCATTATAGTTTCAAAATTCGAGACTTTTCTCAATATGCTGTTGCTAGTGTTTTTTTTAATGTGCTATGGAGGTTGTTTTTCCTCATACTAATTTGGACAGGTCATTCCGTCTTTTTAGGCTCTGGTTTAATTAAATAAAACTAAATGCTTAGAAATAAACGCTATCAAGAGGATTCAGAAGGACATAAATAAACAGTAATCTTACACGTTACCCGGAATTTTTAAGTAATAAGTGTTAAGTGTTAAGTCATACTTTAACGTATTTAATTTATACATTAACCCACATATTTTCATTTTATTTAGCTTTTTAGTTTTTTTTTTTGATTTTAAGTTTTAAATGTATAATTACTGGTCAGTGCCGTTTTTTATAAGTTTTTTAACGTTCATCTAATGTGAAACTGGTGCGAGTGTGTGTGTGTGGTGCGTGTTTTTTAGAACTTTTAATAGGTTTTTATAATGCTTAGTCATATTACCTGTCCGGTTTTACTGATTGTTATTGTCTCTGTTGTCCATTTTTCTATAAACATAAATATAATAATTTTTATTTTTAATTGATCTTTTAAATGGGTCTCAAACTTAGCATTTATGTTCTTATTGTACCTTTTTACCTTTTCTTTTTCGCTCTATTCTCTGTTTTGTATCGTGACTCTGTGTGATGTGTGTGTAAGGTAGTTGATGGTCGGGCGCGATTATACTTTATAGTAAACAACCAATCCCAGTCGCATTTGGGTAGCTGTGTATGGTCGTTGTGGTGGTCTGTTTGAATGACTGGACAGAGACGATCCTGGTGGCCGCAGGCTGGGGTTCTCTATTGATTTTGCCAACGTCTAAAGCCTGCATCTTAATCATGAATCTGTGGAATATCCCCTCGCTAAGATATAAGGCTAACATTTTAGTTACTAGGGTTCATAATGAATAAACGCCAGAGCTTCTTTTTCAAATAAATTCTCCAACTATAACTTTTTCTATAATTTCATAGAAAAAAAAAAACAAGCCCAAAGGGAACTAAATGTGAGTCTGCTGCCTATTATATAGACATTAACACTGCCTGTAACCAGTCTTGAGAATCTTGAATCTCCTATTCGATGTTCTACGGTACGGTTGACTAGATGTAACATGACTTCAGGCTGGTTAAAATTCTTTCTTCCTATCTATCACTATTATCTGTGTTTCTGCTACTGCTTCCCTTCAGCACAATTTCACCTCTTTTGAATATCTTACTACTTCTTCCCATCAGACTGGTACTTCTTCCCATCCAAATGCTGAGATCCTCTAAAGGTGAAACTTCACTTCTAGATTTTTTTCAACTGAGGAACACAGCGGAGAACCAGCAGGGCCTCTTTGGGCTCCTCAAATATCTCGATGAACAGGAAGGGGAGGAGGTCCAATAATCATTATAGTATTAAACGACTGGAACAGATTCAATCTAAAAAAGCCTACCACCATAAACAGATGTCTAGACATCTTGAACACGCGTGATATTAAGGTTTACCATACTCCTTCTCGACTATAAATATTCACCCAACTAAATAACCGTACGTTATCACGGTAACTACCTGATCACACTTAAATGTGAGCTCTTTAAATTTTAAAACTTTCGGAAAAGAAACCTCCCTAATACTTTCCTGATTAAAATCGGCTAATTGGGGGCGTTGCGGTCGGTTTTTTTTTTTGCAAACTATGCTCGGAGTGCATCTCGCTTTGGATAATCGGAGGAATGCCTTCGCTCACTACGCTAGTAAAAGGTTGGGGCCGATAATCATCGAGGGTAAGAGCGGGTTCATTCCATCTTCAACTAAATCTATTACTCCACAAATCCATGGTTCGAGATGGAGAATGTTCTCGCTCTATTCAGGAAGGAGACATTGCCTATCGGGCATGACACACTCTCGTTCTCCACGATCTATCACTACAATTCATCTGCCCTGGAATCGTCTGCGGGCTATTATTTCGAACAGGCTAAGCGCAGCATTTCCACCTAAAAAAAGGGACAACTCACTTGGCTCTTCCACTGATAAAAATTTCTGGCCTCTTGCCAAAACAATCTTTAATGAATTTGTATTTTCTGCCTTTCCTCCACTATTCGCTCTGACCTTCTGTAAGCTTCCTTTCTGAGGTTCCGGTTCCTTACTGAAAAGACTAACCTTGCGGCTTCTCTTTTCATCTAATGCTCCCTGGAAATTCGGCATCCTCCCCAGGGCCCTTTGAGTAGCAGCAATTATTGGATCGAAACCGAGAGTTAAAAAGCTATGCCTTGGAAAACTTTCTTTTTGGGAAAGTGGATGGCTTAGTGGATCAAGCTCCGCGGCTGCTGTTCACTCAGCGACTGGCGGAGTCCAGCGTTCGTATCCTGCTGAGGGAGAGTAAAATCTCCTGTGACTCATTTCATACTTTGGGCATATGGCCTATGGTTAGAGCATCCGGTTGTTGTAAACTCAGCAGCGACGCGGAGTCCAACGTTCGAATCCGCTTGACGAAGAGTAGAAATCTTTGCTGTGGACTCATTCATATAAATGAATGAAGTCCACAGAAGATTTTAACTCTTCGCAGCGGATTTCGAACGTTTGGCTCCGCGTTGCTGAGTTAAACAACAACCGGATGCTCTAACCCACTAGGCCATCACGTCCCCAGAAAAAGTACGCTTCAAAGTACGATGTTTTAAAGCACCCGTTTTCGTCATCCCATAATGCTGAGGTACTCAGAGCCTGCCCCCGAGGTTTCCGTATGTTCTCTTCCCATCGATTACGATGCATGATCGGGTGCATGTATTCTGAGATCGGATGAAACGTCAGGAAGGCGTATGGGACAGCATTTCTCCCAGTGTTTAATGGGAGTGTGCTTCTGATGGCTCCGTCCTCGGGGGTTCAACTCGTACTCTCTTCTTAATACTAGTACAGTTCTCGTGCTGGAAAGCGCGCATATGTCCAGCCAATCCCGATAAAGGGTAAAAGCTCTTATCCTTCTAACTACCGTCCTCTAACCTCTCACTTGTAGTGTGAAGTTGAGACTTTTGAAACCTTCCTTAACTCTTTTGAGGATCCTCTTTGAGTCTTGCTTTATAAGAGCATCAGTATGTCTTAAAATGTTTTGATGTCAAATTTTTACTATGCTATCTCCTTCTAAATGATTTATGGTCTCCGCCCTTAATGGACTATGGGGAGTCTTGTGGTGGTGTCGCTCCGACCATTCCAACTCAACCCACTGGGGATAGCATGCGTCACCGCTATCTAAGCTCCCTTACCTTGGGTTTCCTCCTCTTTGCTTACTCTAGTCAAGTTTTCTCTCCGGTCACTCCCAGTATCAGCATCGTTGATCGGAGAGTACTTCCTTCATTCTTTCCTGAAATTTGGATTCCTCAGGCTGTTTTTATTCTCCAACTTTTATTCCTTACTTTTCAATTCTAACGATCTCCTCAGCTACTTCTAACTCTGTTCACCTCTTCTTCTTCATACCGACGAATCAACTCTCCATTCTTCCACTCATTTTCAATCTGTTCAAACTATTGCATCTAGAGTTACTCTCGTCTTCAGCTTTCTAATTCTATTCTGCCCGACCTGGATGGGATTTCCGGGGGGGGCCACCACAACCTTGTGAAATTAAACTCTTTGAAAACTCAAATTCTCAACATCTCCCTCTTCAAAATCACCTTTATTTAGTCCATAATTTTCCTCTACGTCTAAGGCTCACCTGTTGACACATAATACAGTTCTGGTCTGAACCATCAAAAATTCGCCTGGAAACCTCATATCACAATCGTTGTTGCTTAGATGGCCTCAAAGAAGCTGGGATTTCTGTTCAGGTTTCGGGAATTATCCTAATCTTCACAACTATAACCGAAATAAAGAGGGCCTTATTCGCCTTTGTTTGGAGTACTGCTCTTCACAAGTTCTGGCGGAGGCTCCGGCCAACTTTCTATTGGATCAGAGTGTGAAGTCTAAAGCTAAGAGACTAATATAACTGTCCCTACTATCAAAACTCTCTTGACTACCTCTAGGCTCTGCAGATAGTGTTGAGTCGTGACGATGGCGCAACTTATCACTTTTCTATCAAGGTTATCTTACAACGGTAAGATGCTCAAGGGAGTTGGCCGCTCGCATTCCACCTCTCATTACGTCCCTCGTAATACAAAGGTGCCATGCCTTCGCATGAATTTGCGTTGAGCATTTGAAATGCCACGACTCGTTCGTGTGTGGTGGCTTTCCTTCTTTCCAGCCACTTCTATTTTGTGGAATATTCGCCCTCTGTTTTCCAACTGTATTTAATCTTCCTCACTTTAAAACCCACGTCTGCGCTCACCTAAAGAGATTTGCATTAGACATGTAGGTTTTCATGCTATTTTATTTCCCGGCCCCTCCTTTGAAAAGGGCCCAGCCCGTGAGCGGCGGTGATCTGACCACTAGTATATATTATCAGTATTATAAAATAATTATATATATTATATATATATATATATATATATATATATATTTAGAGTATATTATAATATAATATATATATATATATTATATATATATATATATATTATAATATATATATATATATATAATAAAATACTAAATTAATAATTCAGGGTGTGCGGGAATGCTGAAGGGAAAGTATTCGATCAATCAGTTTCTACTTTAACAACTGATATAAAAGATGTGAATGATACATTCGTAATTTTGTTTATTATCTATCATTATATATATTAATATAACATATCCTTTGAGAGCTATCGATATTTAATTCAGTATATAAAAGTTTTAAAATACAAATAAACCGTAATAATATATAATATAATATAAATATTAGGTTCTTTTCTGCTGATCTGAAGAGCGTCGCTCAAGATAAAACGTAGACACAGTTTCCACAGATAATCTGGTAAGATTTAGCAGCTTTGCTGAGAATCAGCAATGAAGGGAAAGTGGAGACCACCTCAGAGTTCACTTGTCTCTAAAATTGAACGTCGATGTAATTTCCTTTGGTAATTATAATCCCCAATCTAACTGAATGAAATATTTTCAATATATTTTGGCCTCTAAAATGGGGAGGGTGGGAGATTAATGATGATGATGATATTTGCTGTTTTTGAGTGACTACTACAATAATAATGAATATTAATAATAATAAACCCGTGGCAGCGCCAGGAAGGACTTGCGTCCTGTCAGTCGGACTCTTCGAGAAAGGTCCCTTGGGTAGTAAGGGCCCTAACAACCAATTCGCTGGCTGTCAGGCCTATCGCGGAATGCTGGACAAATTTCCAATAGTAAGCAAAAGCACGCTCCAATGTGAACTCATAATCGCTGAGTGGCGCGCGAAGCTTGAAGTTTAAGTAGAGAAATAGCTCACATTCTCTTTCCAACCTGGTGACTACAAAGAATAATTATTAATGTGATATTAAAGAAGGCCAAGAATATATTTATATGGTTAAAAGTCTGGATGATGTTGTGAACATATTTGCAAATAAAGACGATGGAGAACACATAAGTAAATAGTCATGTGAAAAATTGGGAGGGAATATTTTTATTCACAGTGTTTACTCAGAAATTTATTGGATATAGACAACAGATAACAAGTATAGCATTGTTTAAACTAGCTGAGTTATTTTAACAAAGAGAGAGAGAAAGCTAAAAGATACATCAACAATTCTATGTATCTTAATATGTACACTGCATAAATACATGGCAAGAAAATGAATAGGTAAAAGTTTTACTTTATCTTCAGTGTATTACAAGTCACAAATTATCATAGCCAATGTATACTTGCTATTATGGCTTACATAATATCCTTCACAACAGGAACAAGATATGTTTAGTGTTAATTTATTTAATTTTTTGTTTCAAAGTTCTTCTTCCAGTTTTATGATGATGAGACTATTTTTATCATTTTAATTTTCAAATTTATTAAATACTCTAATGAGAGTAGCCTTTTTAAAACTTTAACTGAAATTATTTTTATATGGAAAAGGTTGACCTAGTTTTTTTTTCATATTAAATGCCTTTTAATACGGTTTATATGATATGAAACAAATAATAAAAAAAAAAATAAAATACTAGTTGACGAGTAAAGAGGTGAAATTAGTTATAATCTTTCACAGAAATAAACAATGATTACAGAAGAAGAACCTTGTCTTTACTGACCTCTTCTCTAAATGTTTTTAGTCCGGGAACAATTTCATAAATATTGTTGTACAGCTTGATACTATCATTTGGACTTCCCCACACACCTTGATCAGCTGTTAAATAGACAGATCCAGCTGCAATGCTAAGTTTTGTGGAAAACCTGAAACAGTAAAACAAATTTCTTTTACAAAACAATATATTTAATAAAGTTATAAATGAACTATCATTTATTTTTTTAAAAAACAACAAGCTGCTAATTCTGTAGTGATTAGATCAATCAAAATTAATCTCCTTTAATTGTAATGCACATATTGAAATGGGCAGAAAATTAATGTGGTTTTTCCCATTTCTTTATTGCAGATTTTGCCTTTGAAATAAAAAAAATTTAATATATGTCCCACACACACACACAGGTGTTCACAATCAAAGGTGGGCAGCAGCACCGCTAGAAAAAGCTGCCCTTTTATTTTAGTATAGCTATCACCCATGATATTTTACGCTGTTCTCAGCAATAGCAGTGCTTTTTAAATGATGAAAGAAATAAATTTTTCAAATTTTTAACAAAATGTGTGTTTATGACAAGTTATATATATATATATATATATATATATAATATATATATATAATATATATATATAATATATATATATATTATAAAATTATATTATAATATAATAATATAATATATATATATATATAGATATATATATATAATTATCATCACCCACCTTCTTTCCCCAGACTGGGGGTAAGGTGTGTCATATGCTATAAGGGAGCGTTCTTCACCCTTATTAATGGCTAATTCAAGAGTCCCAAGTGGTTGTTTTTTTTTTTTATAGGTTTACCATGGTATTGAAAGTCAAAAAATGTTATTTCAAAGATCCATTTTTAAAATGTAAATTAATTTATATTTATAATGTCCTTAATTTGGTAACCACATGTAGAAGACCGTCAGACGGAATGTTTAAATGTCTTTTTATTCCTTATATGTAGATTATTTGAACGAACACATTTTAACAGCTTTTAAATAAATTTGAGTTGCCCAGTATCTCATTTGAGTAAATCTATAAACATTATTGTCACAGGTACAGTAGGTTCCAGTAACAACCCATGACTGATTTTGATTTTTCTTGTGTTGATTTATTATGTCCCAATACTTGATAATATATATATATATATATATATAATATAAGAGTAATATATATATATATATATATATACTATATATATATATATATATATATATATATATATATATATATATATATATATATATATATATATATATATATATATATATAATCATACATATCAGTATTGGTGTCTGATAAGTGTTTGCTGTATTTGCAGATTGCTTAATAATACCATCAGCACCTGACTTACAGAAGAGGGCCCTAATTCGAGTATTGCCTACACTAGTGTAGGTAAACCACTTTAATTAACATTTAAATCTTTGCTCATCCATATTAATTTTGTTAAAGTTTATTAATTATCATTTATCAGAATATTACAAGAAGGAATAATGACATATACATTTTTCTTCTAAGTCCTTTTTTTGAGTCCTCTTTTTGGAGGAGTTCTTTTCTGGATCCTTTTTCTGGGCTCTTTTTTGGCTCTTTCCCAGGATCTCTTTTTCTGGGGTATATTCTCTTTTCCGGAAGCCTCTTTTTGGGTCTCTTTTTTGGAGTATTCTCTTTCTGAAGACCTTATTAACTGTGAAACTGAAGAGGATACCTAAAACTAAGTTCAGTAAATATATATTTTAGAATTTAGCATCCATCAATGATTAAACACATAACTACACTCTTGTTCAGTAGTTCCATTATCTAAAGTTGAAAAGTCTCCCTCTTTCTCAATCGTACAGGTTCTCGTTACTGCCACAGTTGAATCATAGAAAATTGATAGGGAAAATACTTTCATTTGGTTTCCTTAAAAGTCCCTTAGATCTTAAATTGTAATCATTTAATGAGGTTACACTCAGTCCCGATAACTATAGCATTACTTTATTAATGAGGCTTTACTCAGTCACCTTAATAATAGAATTCCTAAATTAAATTGTATATAGTCCCTTGCTTTTTATTTTACCCTTTAATCATTCATATCACTAAAATAGCTAGACCTATTGATAACAGTAGTCAAAGGAGCAGTGCAGTCCCCCGAACTGGACCCTCCAGTAGCCTAAACCCAAATGATCTACTACCAGGGTTGGTATTTGTTTTGATGTTTTAAAACAAATTCAAACCCATTATGATTATTTGATTTCCTTTGATTTATTATGAGTTTTTTATTGATTTTTTCAGGCTCACAAATAGCCTTTTTAATTATTTTGAGTAAAATTAGTAAATACTCCTAATTATTAATTAAGCAACATTGAATAAGTAACTTATTAATTTGCTTTAATCCGGTTATTTTAGATTTTATATACAATATATATATTAAAATATAATAGATATATAGCTATATATATATATATAAATTTCATATATATATATATAATATATGAAAATATACATAAACCAATTTATAACACAACGTAAATATTTTTCTGCAATGTACATCAATTACTACTGGATTATTGGTAGCTTACATGTAAATAAGGGATAACTATAAAATATAGAGAATAACATTAGACTATAAGTACAAAAAAATAAAAATCTGTTTTTTTGAAATATTTTGATTTCTCTTTAGATATTTTTTTTATTGATGCAATTGCCTTTTTTTAAGTTATTACGTAGATTTTACTTGAATTCTCGAATTATAAACTAATATAAGGTTATAGATAAGTTAGTGATTTATTATATTAAGTTTACAATAATATTTATTTAGAATAATAATGAGCAAAAAAGAACATTAGTATCTGAATAAGTCTAATTTTATAAATATTTTCATTGTCTATGATTTAGAAATCAAGATAAGATTAATATTTTTTTACTCGCTCACCTACTTAATACGATTATAATAAAATATAAGAAAAAATAGAATATACATTACATGATACCACTCCTGATTCACTTAGGTAAAAAAGTTTTAAATCAAATATTTTAAGCTTCAAACAATATTATAACAGCATTTCATAAAATAAAAAAACCATCAAAATGTGTGTGACTTCATGTAGAGGCAGTCTTTATTTGCTGCTGGTATTCTTAGGGAGATTTTCTTTCTACAGAAGTATATTACGTTCAGTAACATTTTAATCATAATTACAAATAGATGCAAGGAAGACGTAAAGAAATAGGTCAATGCCAGGGATTGACCTAAACGAGTCTAGGTTTAGTGACAATAAAATCTATCTAGGTTAGGCTCTAGGTTTAACACGTTCTCCAAACAGGCTTAGGTCTCGATTTAGGCGTCTACAGTTCCAGGTTATGATGTTTGTTAAGATACGAATAGCCTGATATATTAAATGGTAGTATAATACATATAATAACAAATGTTATTGTAACCCTATGGCAAAATCAGCTCCGACACCACAGGCTTCAAAAATACCCGTATCAAACCATTTTACATCTTCAAATCCTTTAATTCTATCAGTATATGCATTTATTTTATGTTTATTACTTCTTTCATGAATTTTCTCATCATCTGAATCATCATCATCCGAATCTCATCATCTGAATCATCATCATCTGAATCATTATCATATTCAAATATTAGTCTTTTTATCAATTCATTAGCTAGTGATATATACATATTTTTAGAAAATCTATATATTTAATAGTTTTTATAAAAAGATCTTTTAATTCTTCTTTATCAGTTCTTGTAAAGGTTTCTAATTCTAAGAGTTCTTTTATTCTTTCGATAATTACCTAATTAATTTTTGAGAAATGATTTTGAATAGCGTTCATTTATTACAGAGAAAAAAAAAGTTTATGAAAAATTAATTTGATGATTATCTCCCCCAATATGTTGCATTTTAATATTGCTTTCATTGAAAAATTTAATTTGCTCATCATTCAATAGATTCACATATCTTCTTGGAAGAAATACATTAGTTACTTCATCCTATCCTAC
>JABUQX010064339.1:25000-28226 GCA_015478945.1 Trachelipus rathkii | reverse complement strand
TTTCCTTTTCATTAAGTCTTTCTCTGGAGTAAAATGGCAAAGATACCTTCCACCTGGCTCACTGCAAACAGTGTAATGCTCTTCTTTCACAATACTTGGAAACTGATGACTTGAGTTATCTGCTTGTAACAGAACTTTAGTGAAATCTTTGCGTCCATCAAAGAAGATACATTCAATATTGCCTTTCCGGCATCGAGCATGAAATTGGTCATCAAGTGATTTCATGACCTTTTTTCTTGTGCCCTTTTTACTTTATTGTGATCAACCACATGTCTTCTGTCTTCTTCAGTAATTAATCCATCATCCAAAAATGCAGCTGTTGTAATGGCAGCTGTAGCACGTAGATCGACACCATACCTAATACTTTGCAATGCAACATTGCACAATTGTAATGTATTATACTGACGTACTTGAAGTAGATGGTACATCAAAATCATCACATTGAATTTTCAAAGAATCTACAGATTCTTCATCTGCAACATCAGTTGGCTCTTCATCTTCGTCGGAGAAAAGAACTTCATTTGTTTGTAATGTTAACTCTTCCTTCCTTTTCTGCTTATATTCAGAAATTCTTCTTAATTCATCTTCTTGCCCCTTCTGCTTTCTTTTTAATTTGCGTCATCTTCGTGTGGATATGGTAATCCAATTTGATGCTGTCCAAGAGATCCAACCTTCTCCCTTTGACTTTTAATAAACACTAGTTCTTTGACAGGGATCTTCATATCCTTAGAATTAAGAGCAGGAGATGTGCACTTCATGTTTACAGTCAGCACCACCTGGACATGGCCACTTAAATTCTGAACATAGCTAAATCTCACACTTGCAATTGAGGATGTCAAAGAGCTTGCTTAACGTTGCTATGAAAGCCTCTTTCAATTTCAGTTTTTTTCTGCCAAGTGATATGTTTTTGGCATTTTCCCAGTTTTCTTCTATCTTCTTCAGGACTGTGATTCTCGAATTTAAAATTGGCACCACAAAACAACTGTTTCCTAGCTTCCACTTTTCAAGCACTTTTGGATAAATATCCTTGCAAGAGTGGCTGCTGTGGGTATTTCTGACATTCTTTCCTACCTCTGCTCTCTTTAGCAGAAGCCCATATCACCTAGAGTTGGGAGTTCAGAAGGCAGCATCTCTCGTGAACCAGTTCCAATGAAGTTACCATGGAGTGCATCGAAGTTAAGTTGGGGGTCTTGTCTTCCTTTTACTAGCAATGGTTTCGAATTTTTAGATTTTGCAAGTGGAAGAAACTATTCGTGCCTGGAAAAAGAAAAACAAGAAAATGTCACTATTTGTATGATATTAATAAAAATTAATAGAAAGACACTCAGCTGCAAATGAGTATTGCTAATTTAAAAACTTTTACGAGTGGCATTAAATTTTTTTTACAGATGTTATAGTATGATATAAGTATATTCTTAACCTTAGAGCAGAAATACAGACAGAAATAATGATAAGAAGGCACTTCTTTAGAGAAGACAGTTTGCTGCGAATTTTACATGAAACGTGAAAATATCACGAATTTGAAGTAGCTATTTACCATTCAAACCAATGTAATTAATTGCCAGTTCTTGTAAATATAATTGTTAATCGCTAACCAAAACACAACTTTTTGACCCCCCTCATTTTTTGAAAAAGGAAGTCAATTAGTAAAATAGCATAGTACAGATACAACTAATTTGATCTTTTTATAAAATGGCCTTCACTGGTAAACTATTCTCTAGTTCTATGCAGTATATTGTGTAATTTGGTTATCTGATGCACATATTTAGTCGGCTGTTGTAACAATTCAGGAACCTTTATATTCGCCACTGGGATGATCAGAAACCTGGGGTTCAGATTTTTCAGTTAACAAAATCAGTTGTGTCCCCTTCGCATGATGTCTATTAAATGATACGCCCTATGTAACCAAGTTGGGCAAGGATATCAAATACACAACTTCACTAAAACTTCTTGTATTATATTTTGAACAACAGTTGACTTGAATGGTAAAGGTTAAATATATTAAATGTAAAGCAGAAAAATCCTTGGTACTTTTAAAATAATTGGATAAGAAGAATTAATTATGGAACTATCTCGTGGTAAAGAATAAATTTATTTTTAACGTTCTCTCAAAATATGCATCATAATATGAAATAAATTTTCACGATATAGTATTAATATTTCCATGAAAGTAAAAAATATTAAAGAAAAAAATAGAAATAAATTTCTCGATTCAAGAATGTGAATGAGTCTCTTGAATTTTATTTACCCATCTTCTCTCTTGAATACTTTCCATAACATTACTATCATTTGAAAGTTTTGATTTTCTTGCAAAGCAATCTTTTGTGATCCCCAAAAGCCCCTTAATTAAGGATTTATAATAAATAAAATTGACCCATACGCATCTTTTAGATATTTTCTTTTCATTATTATATCATAAAATCATTACCTTGTTAGTTAGATTCTTTACTCTTTTCTTTACTCTCTATCATTATAAACATTTTTGTTGGCAAATATTTGAAGAAGAAAATTAATCTTTATATTAAATAGTGAATTTGGGGCTTAAATCTTTATGCAAATTACTTGCGTTAGAATAGAAATACATGATCGTAAGTACGGTGTCACTTTCAACTTTCGTTGCAGATTGCATATTTAAATTACAATTATCAATTCAGAATTCAAATATGCTCGCTTTATATGTGGACACTGAAAAGATGAAAACAGTCATAGTGGATATGCAGAGAAGATACCTTTTAAATGTATTTAAAATATACATATCAACATTGCACACATCAAGATAACAAAAACATGGTAATGTAACCACCTCCAGCACTATAGTTTCTACAAATTTTATCCTCATATATAGAAAAAATTATATATAAAGATATATATAGCATATATATATACATACAGTGTAGCAGCAAGAAGGAGTACAGCAGCAGCACAGCAGAGGCAAATGATAAGGCAGTTGGGTTGTTATATAGCAGTTACATATATGTATTGCTGCTGCTATTGCTGGGTTACATACAGCAGGTATATACAGCAGAGCAAAGAAGAAAGAGTATATATTACAGCAGGTTGCTATTGCTATATATGGTTATTTCATATTATACATAAAGAAGAAAGCATAAGTATATATACATAAGGTTGGTTAAGAAATAGCATATAGCATAGTTATATATATATATGTTATTAAGGTTATATATATATATTATTGCTAAGGTTGTTAACACACATATACATATAT
>JABUQX010064339.1:7500-20000 GCA_015478945.1 Trachelipus rathkii | reverse complement strand
AATATATATATAATATATAGTATATAATATATATATATAATACTATATATATATATATATAATATATATTATATATTATATAATATAATATTTATATATTATAATAACTATATATATTATTATTAATATATATATATATATTAATAAAGGTAATTATTTTTATATATATAATTTATATATATAACTATTATTGTCTGGTAAATTATAATATTATTTAGGTGGAATATTAAATTACCCATTTTTTGAGCTAAAATGAGGGAGGTAAAGTTATACTCTATATAAAGGGCGTATTAGTATGAGTATATAGTACTATATATCGCTATATACTATCTTATCCAATTATATTATATATATACTATTATATATATTGTATAATAATATATATATATATTAAAGTATATATAATATATATAATATACTACAATATAATATTATAATATATTTTATATTATAGTATATATATACTATATAATAATAATTATATATATATATATATATAATATATACTATATGTACTATATATATATATGATATATATTATATATATATATAGTATAATATAGTATATATACATTATATTATATATATATATAATATATTATTAATATATATAATATATATATAATATATATATATAAATATATATATATCACACACATATATAATTATATATATTATATATATCATATAATATGCATATATATATATATCAGTATATATATATATATATAGTATATATATATATATATATATATATATAATATATTTAATATATAAATATATAGAACTTCATAGTGAGTACTAATATAGTAAACATTATAATATATATATATTATAAATATATATTTTATATATAATACTATATATATATATATATTATATAATATATATATATATATATATACTATATATATATATATATATATTATATATAATATATATTAATATATATTATATATATATATTATATATAAATATCATCTTCATTACCCACCTTCTTTCCCCAGACTGGGATAATTTGAATCACATGCACTGGAAACAGAAAAGTAGTAGAAAAATATTGCGCAAGTCGAAAAGAAAGCCCAGCCTGACGGCTCCAATTATACCCTTAAGTGAGAACTCGTCGAAGTCAGAAAAATCCACCCTAGGGCTTCACACGACTGCGACGGACCCTCACTATGTTATTTCGTTAATGTAGGGATCTTCCCTTGGCCCAGGTGGGTGACAATCATACACCCTCACAAAACCTCGCCATTTACTCCTATTATGCACTTTTCTTCTCGCATCTCCCAAACTCCCATTCCTCTCTTTCAGGTATTCCTTTATTGAATTTATTTCACCCTTTCAAAATATAGAAGAATGTGAAAAATTAAGATGCTTTTTTTTAATAATAAAAACCAACCACAAATCTTTTCTTTTTCTCATTGTAAATTAACTCTTCAACTGAAACTTGGTTCCCCATCATGTAACTCAAACGGACTTCGCAAATGTTTAAATTTTTTTTGGGTTTTTTTTTTTTTTTTTTTTTTTTTTTTTTTTTATTTTTTTTTGAGAACTTGTAAAGTGAGAAGAGAAGTGAAAAAAGTAGGACAATGAATCAAGTGCGAAATATTTATTCGGTTCGGAGTGGAGTTAAAAGGAGGGGGAAAAAAGATTCGCTGAACTGATTTACTGGGAATGAAATCTAACTTTCGGAAAGTAATTTTAAGTTTTTATCTCGATGATTCCATTTCCTTTTTTGGGGAGAGAGAAAAGGAATTTTTGAGTCATTTTTTTTATGATAGATTCTTTTCCCATTAATTACGGATAATGTTTTTTTTCTAGTACTTTATAATTTTATTTCTATTATTTTAACTTGTTCTATTTTTTTAAACCTAAAAATTTGGCATGAATATACCATCAGTCCTATTTTCTTAGAGTACTCTATAATACAAGATGGCTTAAATATATGGGCGTAACTAAATATTTTATAGAAAGCTTTTTACATATATTTTAGTAGGCAAAATGTTGTAAATTATTTATAATAACTTCCTAAATCCCCCACTCGAATACCGTATGAAAATGTAATTCAATTGTATTATCATGGCGCTAACTTTAAATTTGTAATTTTGTAGGAAAAAATTTATTTTTGATTAAAAAGGAACTAAGTTTTTTTTTAACAGTTAGATTTGCATCGTACATAAATAAATTTTCCACGAATAGTATTAATATTTCCCATAAAGCTAAAAAATATTAAGAAAAAAATAGGAATAAAATTTCTCGATTCAAGAATGTGAAGAAGTCTCTTGAATTTTTATTTACGCATCTTCTCTCTTGAATACTTCCCGTATAATATGTACTATTAATTTGACCATTTTGATTTTTCTTGCAAAAACAATTATTTTCATGATGACCAATAAGTAAGAGGTCACAATTGATAGGTATTATCTTTCTTATAAAAAATTAAAAAAAGTGCCACATAAGCCTACACGTGCAACATATATTGTTCATTACATTTATATTAGATAATCTATAGGATCTTATTATCTTGTTAGTGACGATTTTTCTCTATTACTTTACTCCCTATTTAAAAACACCATCTTTGTTTCCAGTATTTGAAGCAGTTAATTATTATTTATGGTTAAACATTAAATTTGGGGACTCACATTTCCTGACCCAAAACTATCTGGGTTAGAATAAGAGAATACTCATAAGATCGGTAAAATGGTGTCATATTCAACTCTTCCAAATTTTATAACGCGTATATTTAATTACTCATTCGAGTGTAAATCAAATTACTGAGTGTGCTTTATTAATATCTGAAATGAAAAGAATCAAAATAGAGTATTAGTTGATATGCAGAGAACATACACTCGTTTTTTGAATGATATTTTTAAATAATATATTATATTATATGGGATAATATATTATTTCATAAGATTATTTATACCATATTATATAATTAATATATATTATATATAAATATTATATATATATATATATATATATATATATATATTTATATATATATATATATATATATATATATATTATATATATATATATATATATATAAATATATATATATATATATATACCTAGTATTAATATATATAATATACTCTAGGGCTAACTTATTAACTATATACGTATAACTTTATTAATATTAATATTATTAATATAATATATTATATATATATATATATATATATATATATATAATAATATAGTATTTAATATTAATATATATTATTAATATTAATTAATATTATTATATATTTATATTTAATATATATAAATATATATAATAATATATATAATTATTATATATTATATACTTATAATATTATATAAATTAATATTATATATATTTATATATATATATATATAGTATAATATATATATATATTATATAATATATTAATAAATATATTATATATATTAGTGATGGATCGAATAACCGCAACCGCAACCGCACATATTTTGACAACCGCAACCACAACCACAAACCGTAACCGCGGTTGTCATTGTTCTACACAACCGCAACTGCAAACTGCAACTGCAACCAGCGGTTGTCACAGGTATTGCACTAAACCCGAGAAATTTTGACCGGCTCGTTATAACCGGTTAATTACAGGTTCATTATAACCGTTTCATTATAACAAAATACTATTTAATGCCTTAGCCTTTCCAGAAAGACACGTCAATATAAACATAAATTCAGTTTTTTTATTTTCAGGTCTTAAAATTACAAATATTTTCTAATTATTTTAAAAAATATTTCACAAAAATAAAATCGTAACTTCTTGCATTCGGTCTTAGCTTTTCGTCACAGGAGAAAAACAAAATGAGCTTGTTAGGAGAATTGATATGGGAAAAAAGAGCTTGTGGTGGGAGTTTTTCTTGAAAGAATCAAATGAATTTGTTAAATGCAAAATGTGAAATAAAACCTATTCTAGCAATTCGCAAAGGAAGAAGCACCACTAATTTAGAAAATCACCTACGATCGTTGCATGGAAAAGAATATAGAGAACTTTGCGAAAAAGAAAAAGTATTATCTGAGAAGAGAGAAAGAGACAAAAAGAGAATTAGAGACACCTCTGCAAAAAATGAAAATTGAGGCAAAACGTAAATCTCAAACTCTAGAGGAATGCTATCAAAAAATTAAGCCTTAGAACAATGATAATTCAAGATAAAAATTACTCGATTATCGAGCAGCAAAGATGATTATTATGCAGGATCTTTTACCTCAATATAATTATTTTAGCTGTGTTTGAGGCATTAGACCTTTATTCAATTTATGTAACTCTAGCTTCAACATACCAATATAAAATTACAAAAGCGGTTTCATATATTTATTATTATGAGAACAGTATATAACAAGATTCACCCCTCAGTCACGAAAGAAGTTCAAAATATTGTTGCCCAACTGAAAGGAAATAAATTAACATTTACTACCGATACCTGGTCCGATACATCATCCGAGGTGTCTCTCTTATCTCTCACTTGCAATGGTATTAATGATAAATTTGGAAAAATAAACTTAGTATTATATGTAGAACCTTTGCAAGGTAAATGAATACAGAAATCCTGATAATGATAAATGAACTATATAAGTAATTAAAATATAATAAAAAATAATAATAATAATAATAATAATAATAATAATAATAATAATAATAATAATAATAATAATAATAATAATAATAATAATAATAATAATTATAATAATAATAATAATAACTAACTAAATTTAATATTTATATTAATAATATTGAAAGAAATAATAAAAATAAAACCAATCACTGGAAAGGTAAATAATAATAATAATAATAATACAAATAATAATATAAATAATAATAAATAATAATAATAATAATAATAATAATAATAATAATAATAATAATAATAATAATAGTTAATATAATAATAATAATATTATAATATAAATCAAATTTTAATAATAATAATGAAAAAATTTCATAATAATAATAATAATAGATATAATAATAATAATAATATATAATAATAATAATAATAATAATGAATCACTAAATAATATAATAATAATAAAATAATAATAATAATAATTAATAATATAATATAAATAATCAATAATAATAATAATAATAATAATCATAATAATAATATAATAAATAATAATAATAATAATAATAATAAATAATATTTTTTAATTAAACTATTATTATTGCTATTGAATTAATTATTATTATTATTATTATTATTATTATTATTATTATTATTAATTGTTATTATTTTTAATTATTATTCTTATTATTTTATTATATTATTATGATTTGTTATTATTATTATTATTTATTTTTACAAAATTTTTTATATATATATCAAATATTTACATTTTTTGTTTATATATGATATATTTATATATATCTCATATATATATATATATATACATAAAGTTTATATGTGTCATATTATTATATATATATATATATATATATATATATAAGGTGGGCGATCAATTTTTACTTTAGAGACGCAAAGTGGAAAAGCTTAGTCGTAAGAGCGAAAGGGCACACTTAAAAAAAAAAAAAAAAAAAAAAAAAAAAAAAAAAAAAAAAATTAGTCCGCAAACGCAGAAGCGGACATGTCGCAAAATCATTTTTTTAGAAGAAGAACAAATTTAGGAGCGCCAAAAAAATATAAAAATAACGCTCAAGTAAAGATGAAATATTTTTTAATTTTAATTGAAAGATGCAAATATATATAAAAAAAAATGAGAGATTTTATCCTTATTCAATTATTTGTGATCTCTTTTTGCTTGCTCTCTCTCCTCTTGCATTCTGAACAGGGTCATATTCCCTTTCATAAGATAAATTTTTCAAAATTGCTGGATGCCATGGCTGCCCTCTTTGCTCTTAGAATGTCAGAGCCTTGACTAAATAACCTCTCCACGACCTCTGAGTTGGGTAATGGGGTATTATACTTAATAAGCAAATCCACTCAGGCCTAATGGTATTCACACGGAAATAGGTTCCTAGTGAGAGGGGTACTGTAGTGAATATTAACTGCAGCCTAGCTATCCAAGGTTTGTCCCAACTTCTCCTCCAGAGGTGTCTGCTGGATATATGGGGCCTTCAGTTTCTGAAATATTTAGAAATGGTATCAAGAACTCAAATCTTTTTTAAGTTTCATTTGAACATTATGTCGGTGTACTGTGAATATATAATATATATTTTTTATATATATATATATATATATATATATATACTATATCACTAAATATATATATATATATATATATATATATATATATATATATATATTTTACAGATTACCACCACTCACGGGCTGAGCCCTTTTCAAGGAGGGGGCAGGAAATAAAATACAGGAAAGCCCACCCAAGCCTAAACCTAACGCAAATCTCTCAGGTGTGCGCAGACGTGGGTTTTAAAGAGAGGAAGATTAAATACAGTAGGAAAAACAGAAGATGGCAAGGAGTTTCCATAGAGCTAAACGGCTGGATTAAGTAGACAACCACACACGGAACGAAGTCGTGAGTGATTATCAAATGCTTCTGAACAACAATTTTCAAGAAAAAAATTCATGGATGGAGCGAAGAGCGGATGTACACGGGCAGTACATCGTGCACACCTCAGTTGCAATAGAAGGGCTCGTACTTCAGCGATATTAGCGGTGCGGAGAATAGATAAGGTTGGCCAACCATCTCAGGTAGAGCAGCTAAAGCACAGTTGATAGTAGCATCATAAAAAAAGGAAGATAGTAACGCTCAATTTACTGTCAGCGCTGCAAGAGAATAGAGGGTCCAGAGAGTTAGAAAGTAGGGGACAGTTAATTGTTTACTTAGCTTTTACTCAATCTATTCCAATAGAAGTAGTGAATCCAATGTCTTCGTGAGCTCGGACCAGGCATGATATGTGGCAGGAACAGTACTGCACAGACAGAGAGGAGGCGAATAAGACCTTTTTCTATAAATAACTAGAGAGTATAGGATGCTTAGCAATCAGAAAAAAAATATTCCCAGACATAGAGCTAACCTGAATCATTAAACTCTCTATATAATTCATTATGTAGGCCAACGCAGAATAAACCGATTAAGCAAACCTCGAGATCTCACTCGATTCCAAATTTCTTTCTTTGTTTAGTTTCATTGGGACACCACAGAAAGTAATCTTATGTTGTCAACAGGTGAGACCGTTTAAGAACCGGAACTGAAAGAAAAATGTATGGTAAGGAAGGAGTTGCTTTTGGTATCGAGAGAGGGTACGTAGATGGCTCACACATGTATGTTGAGTTTTTTAAAAGAGTTGAATTTCACAAGGTTGTGGCGGCCCCACCGGGAAATCCCATCCAGGTCGGCAAGAATAAAATCGGAAAGCTGAGACGAGAGTCAACTCTAGATGCAAAAGAGGGAGCAGATTTGAAATGAGTGGAAGAATGGAGAGTTGAGTCATCGGCATAAGAATGAACAGAGTTGGAAGTGCAGCTGAGGAGATCATTGATGAAAATGTAAAGAATAAAGTTTGGAGATTAAAACAGACCTTGAGGAACACCACAATTAACAGGAAAGGAGAAAGAAGTCGCTCCATCAACAAGTGCTGATATGGAGCGACCAAGAGAGAAACTTGACGAAAGAGTAAGCAAAGACGAAGGACGGAAACCCAAAGTAAGGGAGCTTAGAGTGTAGCGACGCATGCCATACTCGGTCAAAAGCTTTGGAAATGTCTAGTGCCACCACACAAGACTCCCCATAGTCCCAAAGGGCAGAAGACCATAAATCAGTGAGATAGGAAAGTATGTCACCAGTTGACCTCGAGCGTCGAAAGCCATATTTGGTGATCTGAAAGAAGGGAATGAGATTCCAGATGATCCAGGAAATAATAAGAGTTAAGAAGAGTTTCAAAGATCTTAGATAGAATACAAGTGAGAGCTATAGGACGATAGTTGGAAGGATCAGAGCGGCTGCCCTTTTTCGGGATCGGTTGGACATACGCGCGCTTCCAGCACTGAGGGAAAGTTCTAGTATTCCGACATAGAGAGTATAGCCGAACGAGGGGCAGGGCCAGCTCAGAAGCACACTCCCTCAAAACACGGGGAGGAATGCCATCCGGGCCACTAGCCTTCCTGACACTCATAGATCTCAGAATCCCATGCACCCGATCATGCGTAATCACGGGAAGAGACATAGGAAACCTGAGAGGAGAAGAAGAGGGAGGAGGGATGCCGGAATCGTCCAAGGTAGAATTAGATGAAAAAAGGAGGCCGAAGAGATTAGCCTTTTCAGTAGGAGAGTTAGCTACAGAACCGTCAGAGCGAATAAGTGGAGAAAAGGCAGATTTACAAAAGTTATTAGAGATGTTTTTGGCAAGAGGCCAGAAATTTTTATCAGTGGGAGAGCCAAGTAGGTTGTCGCACTTTCTTTTAGGGAAAGCTAATATATATATATATATATATATATATATATATATATATATATATAAATGCATATATATTATATATATATATATATATATAATAATATATTATATATATATATATATAGGTATTAGTAGTTATATATATATATTATATATATATATATATATATACTAATATATATATATATATATATATATATAATATATATATATAAGTATAAAATATATATATATATATTATATATACATATAAACCTATAAGATATATATATATAAATATATTTAAATATATATATATATATTATATAAAATATTTTTCATATTAAAAACAAATAGATATTATATATATAATATATATATATATATATATATATAAACAATAAGCATCTGCTCATATGATATATATATATAGTATATATATATATATATATAAACTATATATATATATATATATATATAATATATATATATATAAACAATAAAATTTTTTTCATTTATATTTATATATAATATATATATAAAATATATATAATATATATATTATATATATATATATATATATAATATATATATATTATAATATATAAGAGATGCTTAAAGTTTGTTCCCAATTATAAAAATAACTCACCATTAATGGGTCACTTTCAGACTCAGTCCCATCACCTTCAGTGCCTTAATGTGGAGGAGTAAGATTCGATGCAATATTACACTTTATTTCCTCCAATATCCATGTCTTGACATCTTGGTACTTTCCCTCATTTAACCTACGTACCACTCCGAGTTTGAAGTAAGGGTGCAGGGCTGTTGCCATAAGCAAATCAATATCATCAATGATGCTGCTGAACCTCTGTTCAAAGCCCTTTTCTTTCCCTTTGTTTGGCTTAGGTTTCTTTAGCAAGTAGTTGATTAAGTTTTTGGCATAGTTAAATTTTTCTACCTCTCGTGGCAATTCCCCGATTTTGTCCTTGAGGATAGAGATTAGGCAATAGGACTCCCGCGTACGCATTCTTATCATCCTGCAACATATCAAGCCTGACAGCAATAGACGTCATTATTTCGATGCACTCAGCTATTACCTCGTTCTCACTTTTATTATAAACTGGAAGACAAGACATTTGCTCCATGCAAATGTTATTGATTTGTGTTATGCGACCATCAAGGTTTTTAAGCAGGTCTTTCATAGAATCGTGTAAGGAGTTCCAGCAAGTAATATTTAGTGTTTTAAGCTTTGTTCCCAACTCCTTCTTGATTCTCGCAGCAGTTGTAGTTTTTATTGTTTTGGGCATTCCACATTGCCTCTGCTTTGGCAAGTGTCTTATTAAATGGATCCTTGGCACCAAAGGACCAACGAAGAACATTTGAAACATCCCAAGTAGCCAAGATGTTTAATGTATAGGAAATGCATCGGCGATGTTTAGGTAGGCTAAGGTCATTATGTTGTTCAAGCAGATTTTCTAGCTGGAGAAGTTTTGTCTGCAGAACCTCTGTGTCACTAATTTGCTTCATCTCTTAAGGCTTAACCACTATCTCTGCAATAGGTACCTGCTCTTCTTCCTCTTCGTCACCCGTTTCTCTATGAGCATCCACCTGAAAGTCTGCACATAAATTTGCACCGTTATCTGTTGTAATGCTGTCAACCTGAAGATATATATATATATTTTTAATTTAGTTGTTTCCTTATTAATATGGAGTCATATTTTTTTTCAGGCCTTTGAGTACTCAGCAATTATGGGATGAGAAAACCGGGTGCTTTAAAAACTACGCTTGAAGCGTCTTTTTTTGGTGGACGTGGATGGCTAGTGCATTATAGCGCCGTTACTGTTAACCTCAACAACTCGGAGTTCCAGTGTTCGAATCCCGCTGATGAAGAGTAAAATCTTCTGTGACTCATGGTCAATACCAAATTATTGATGAATATCCGTAATATAGTCATCGGCATATGAGGTTTCTACAGGCCAGGACAGCCTTCTCTCTCTTCAAAGTATTCACATTATTCCAGTGAACCTTCATGCCCAGAAAACTCCTGTTTTTCCCAGTCCTGCTGTCTGCGGTTGTGGCCACAAAACTGACCTTACTGATAATGTTGATTAAATCAGCCTTCCCTATTTTAACATATGACATATAACGATATTCACTCAGACGCCCCAGTCTGTCGAGGAGGTGGAATCAGCAGTTATGTGATACAGGACTTCTGCCAAGAACTCAGACTCCCCACTTTGAAAAGGCGCCCATGTCCAGTCGCATTAATCTAGAAGCAAATATTTGATGAGAAATGAATATTAATGACAAAATCAATTTGGGTTATTTCAAATTCGAAATCTTTTTGGTAAGGGACTGTTATTCTGTTATTTTTTAAGCCTGTTAGTTGTGGGGACCACTATAGTTAACTTGTACTTAAAATAAAACACATTACTTGTTAAAGCAACTCAAGAGCTCTCTTCTGTTTGCATATTTTCGATATAGACTGCGAGAATGGTGGGTCTGGCGCTTTTTGAATATATATCGATATAAGTATATATATATAATATATATATATATTATATATATATATATATTATAATATTATATATATTAGTATAATATATATATATATATATATATATATATATATATACTATATTATATATATATATATAATATATATATATTATAATATATATATATACTATATACTATATATATTTCACTATACCTATATATCACTATATACGTTATAGATATATATATCTACTATATATATATATAATATATATATATATATACTATATATATATTATATATATATTTTAGCTTATATATATAAATATATATAGTATTATAATATATATATAGATATGATATATATATATTATATCTATATATATATATATATATTATATTAAGTAATATATATAATTATATATACTATATAATATATATAGTATATAATATATTTAATATATATATTATTTATATATATATATTATACTTATATATATATATATATATAAAAGAGTTTGTTATATATATATAATTTTATATATATATAATATATATATTATATATATCATATGAATATATACTATATAATATATATGCTATATATATGTATATATATATATTAATATATTAATTATATATATATATATATATATATACATATATATAATTATATAATATTATATATATATAATATACTATATTATATATATAATATATATATGCTATATACCAGGGATATAGTATTACAATATATATATATATATATATATATATATATAATATACTTATATAATATATAGTATATATATTATATAGCATATATATATATTATATATAGTATATTATATATATAGATATATATATATATATTAATATATATTAGTAGTAGTCTATATGATATATAATAGGTTACATAGGTATATAATATATGGGAAATATAAATGTATAATTATCTGATATATATATATATATATATATATAATATTTATCAAATATTATATGTACATAGTTTTACGTATACATAAACACCACACCCAATATATATATCAATATAATATGTATTATATATTAATATATATAATATATATAAGTATTATTATATATATATAATATAATAATATATATATAGTATATATATAATATTATTTATATAATATATATATATAATTTATATAATAATATATTATATATATTATATTTACAAAAGATATTATAAGTATAGAAATAAAATATTTTAATATATATATATTATATAAATATAATATTATATTAATATTATATATATTAAATTATCATTATATCTATACTATATATATATATATATATATATTTATATAGTATATATATATATAATATATATATATATATATATTTACTATATATTTCAAGAATGCAAACAGAGTTATATATATAATATGAAAGGTCATCAAAAATTTCTCTTTTGTGGGGCAAGGTTTAGTTTATATATATTATTAAAAAAAAAAAAAAAAAAATATTAATAATACACTATTATATTATTATATATATATATATAATATTTAATAATAATATATATAGTATTATATATTATATATATAGATATATATAATTATATATATATGTATATTATATATTATTTAT
>JABUQX010064338.1:15000-20000 GCA_015478945.1 Trachelipus rathkii | reverse complement strand
AGCCCAGCGAAAACGAATACATTTTTGGAATCCTGGTAAAAATTTTACATAGGAAAATGGCTTTATACGGCACACTAGGGGGCTCGAGCCAGACGGGAACACAGGGGACGTTTCAGACCCGCCGTAGGGAGGGCGCAGGAACCCCCGCGGACACCCAAATACAAAAGCGGGGGTCCGGAGACCCCTCCCCGGAGGGGGGGAATTAGATCCTACCCCGTAGTTCCCCGGAAGGCCGAGGGACCCCGACTCCTGCCATCGGGCGGTATACCCCTGGGATGCTTTAGTGAAAAAAAAAAAGCAAAATTGAATAGAAAGTCTATTTATTTTAAACGAAGAAACTATTTATTTTAACGAGAGTAACCAATTAAAGGTCTCTAAATAGCCCTTTTAATCATATTACGATAATTATTAACAATTATTTTATTGTATTTTTTATTTTTTTTACATTTTTCCAGATAAAACCTACCAGGATTCCAAAAATGTAGTCCTTTTCGCTGTAGCTATTTGTAGTTTTTGAGATATAATTTTTTTTTTTTTTGTTTTTTTTTTTTTTTTTTTTTGTTTTACATTTTCCTATCCTAAATTGGACCAGCATTCCACCAATGTATTTCGTTTTACTGTAGCATTAATAGTTTTAAGATACATATGACGGAATACTAAAGCTAGACTATTATATTATATAATATATATGATATATATATATATTATATATATATATAATATTTATATATATTATATATATATATATATATATATATAATAAATATATATATTATATATATATATATATATATATATATAATATATGAATATATATATATATATAATATACTCGAGTTCCGCTATTAAAATACTTTTTTCTATGTAAATGTTTTCTATTATAGACTTCACGTTAACTTTATAAAATGATCTGTCTATTGTTTGAAAGAAATTTAATAATATTTAATTACTTTTATTATGGTTTTATAAAATAAATTTTGTTTATAAAAATATTATTTATATGATCGATAATATTTAGAACAAATCACTTTTAAACAGATTTTTTATAAAAAATTATTAATTTATAATAACAGATTACCATATCCGCCTATTTCCTTTGGCAAAAACCCGGGGATTAGTCCTATTTTTAATGTGTAAAGCATATTTGATAGCCGGCTATTCTCCCTTGTGTCGTTTTCAAGTTTGATAATCTTTTATAATTTATTATGTAAGAATTTCATTTCATTTGACCAACTTTCGCAAAAAAATATGAAAATATTATCGATAACTTTATGAAATTTGCAAAATTAGATCGTTTCTATAATGTCAACTCGTGCTGAGCACGAGTAGCACGAGTGCAGGAGTCGCCTCTGATATATATATATATATATATATATATATATATATATATATATATATAGATATATATAATAATATAATAATATACTATATATATATAGATATATATATATATATATATATATATATAGTCTGATATATATATATATATATATATATATATATATATATATATATAACGCTGGTAACACTTGCTGAATCAAAATAATCAAGGTCATTTGCTCACAAACTACAAAACCCTGCCAAACGTAAGAAAAATAATTATTTGTTTATCAAACTGATTAATTATTTATATTTTTCTGGAGTTGGGGTATCTTAGAGAGGTATGGCCACTCTGAAGGAGGATGGCCAGAGGGGAGAAAGTAAAAAACAAAAACTAAAGTATATATATAAAATTCACGGCATTAGGTACGGAAATATTCTGAAATGCTGACACTACCACGAACCGAGCGCCAGCCAGTTTGTTGTACATAAATGTATTAGTATATCTATCCATCTTGTTAGCTTATGTGCAACTATCTTATAATTGGTGTGACCCTGTATTTTAAAATCAGTTATGTACTCACTCTACTTGACTTTAATTTTGTACGATTATTGAATAGCAGCGCCGCTGGTGAATAATTCGTATAATGCACAATACACAAGGAGTCAAGTAAATTTTATTTGTATAACCAGTTTTTAGTAACCTTTATTTATAACAGTTAAAAATAAACAATTAACATTGGTACAAAACAAATGTCACAGTAAAAAAAAAAGTTTCTCTTTATAATTAAAAATTCAACAAAGTTTTTTCAAAATTTGTGTGAAAAAGTTTATAACAAAATTGTGTGTGGTCGAAAGAGTCGGGTTTTTTTTATCGACTCCCGACTCCGACTCTCAAAACTAACGACTCCCCGACTCCGACTCCGACTCCTTACCCCTGAAAACGCTCGCTCCCGACTCCCGCACTCCCGACTCCCGACTCCGACTCCCCATCCCTGATATATATATATAATATATATAGACTATATATTATATATATATATAATAATAATTATAATAATATATATAATTATATATAATATAATAATATATATATATATAGTATAATAATATATATATATATAAATTATAATATAATATAATATAATATATATAATATATATATATATATATATATATATATATTATATAATATATATAATATATATAATATATATATATATACTTCTCTAACTGAAATTTAAAACTTGATTTCGAAAAGCTTTCTTATTATAGTCTAATAGTTTTCGTATTGACAACACGATTCAGCGATGAAATAAAGCCATTCCAATAAGATTTCTAGATTAAACTTTTTAATGTCATCCGTTAACGTGACTCGCAATAAGAGTTTAAGGAAAAACCATGAATACATGTCATGAAACTTAGTGTCCGTAGTGTAACTAATTTTTAAAAGAACATCAAACAAGTTTGGAAACATTGGTTATTGTACTAATTCTCTTGCAAAATAGAATAAAAAAAACATTTCAATTTTTTTCAATATTATGCAGAATTCATGTATTTTATACGAGATACAGACATCTTGTTAAATGTTTTTTGTTGCCTAAATTTTACTACCCAACGCTGGAGGATGACGTGATAGTTCTGGCACTCACAAAATTTAATAAATTTAGAGATTATATATATATATATATATATATATATATATATATATAAATATATAGATATATATAATATATATATATATATATAATATTATATATATTATATAATAATATATAAATATATAATTATATAGATACTATATATATATATATATATATATATAAATATAATATTATAATATATATATATATATATATATATATATATATATATATATATATATATATATATATTATATAATAATATATAATATATATATATAAATATATATATTATATAATATAATATATTATTAATATATATATAGTAATAGTATCAGTGGCTGCGTTTGGGGTAGGCAGAGTAGGCAACGCCTACTTGCCTTAGTGAGCCCAAAAAATATTAAAAGTCAGTATATATTATAATATATATAATAAATATATACTATATAAATATAATATATAATAATATATTATATATATATAATTAAATATAATATATATATATTATAATATATATATATATAATATATATAATATAGATAAATATACTATATATATAATATATATATATATATATAATATAATAATATATATATATATAAATAATATATATATATGTATATATATATATATATAATATATATAGATATATATATATATATCATATAGTATAGTATATATATATATATAATATATATATATAATATATATATATATATATATATATATATATATATATATTATATATATATAAATATATAGTAATATATATATATATTATAGGATATATATATAATATATTATATATATATATATATATATAATATATATAATTATATATGTAAATATTAATATATAAAATGATTTCGATTTCCTTTTTTAATATTAGCGATCGGTGGCAATTGTTAATTCTCGAGTCAAAAAAATAGATCCTTATTCTCTAGGCTAAGCAACTTTGGATGTGCCTGACGAGTCAGTATCAGTCATTTTTTTTTAAATAATCCATTTAAATTGCATTAGCAAGAAATAAAAAAAAATTTGAAAAAACATGAAATATAAAAAAAAATTAATATTTACCTGATTATGCTAAGTTAAGCATCTCTTATATCGACTTATTTATATTCAAATCCATTATATAAATATTGACTCAACGTGAGAGTCGATGAAAACGCGCTTGACTCAAATTCTTTCTCGGCGACGATATAGGTTGCCTCTGACTCAATCAGTTGCTATATTTTCATGTTATTAATAATAAACATTGTGTGTGGAGTTCTATTTGATAATAATACGCTTTTCATATTATTTTTATTACTGATTTTGTGTGTTTTTAATAAAATTGAGCTGTTAGTTTTGTAAATACGGAAATATTTGAAATCATAACATAACTCATCTTCATAAAAAAATTTCTAAAATTCTTTTCGAATGGTGTAAGCCTATTGCTTTTCAATTGTTAGCAGATGTGCAATACAGCGAATGATTCGTGGATGTATCTATTGATACTCTTTCATTGTCAGCTAGTATATATATATATATAATATAATATTATATATATATATATATAATATATATTTATATATATTAGATATATATATATATATAATATATATATATAGTATGTGCATGAAAAAATAACAGAAATTTGCTGCAAGAAAAAGAAAGAAAAAATGATCTTCTTTATAAATAAATTTAAGTATATATATATAATAAGATATATATATAAATATATATATATATATAATATCATATATATATATAGATAGAATATATATAATAATATATATAATATATATATATATATATATATATACTATATATTTGTGATTTACCTACTCAATACTGGTCCACACGAGGTCCACTGAGTATATATATATATATACATATATATATATATATAATATATATATATATAATATATTATATATATATATAAATATTAGTATATATTCATATATATATATATATACTATATATATATACTAATTAATTATATAACATATATAATATATATATACTTATATAATATATAATATATATATA
>JABUQX010064338.1:0-5000 GCA_015478945.1 Trachelipus rathkii | reverse complement strand
GGCTGTTTATGGGCGATTGTGTGTGTTTGTTTGTGTGGGCGTCTGTTTGAATGACTGGACAGAGAAGATGTAGAGGTAGGGGTAGGCTGGGGTTCTCTATTGACTTTGCCAACATCCGTGGCCTGAATGCTAACCATGAATCTGTGGAATATCACCTCTCTAATTCTCTACCTAACATTTTATTATTGTCTGAGACCCAGCTAGCCACCGATTCTTTTTCAAATAAACTTAATATCTCCAATTATAACCTTTTCTATAATTTCAGACTAAATGGTGGAGTCTGTGTCTATATAAACATCAACACTCCTGTAACACGTCTTGAGAATCTTGAATCTCCTAACTTCGATGTTCTATGGCTTAAAATCTTTCTCCCTACTACTATCATCATCTTGTGTTTCTGCTACTGCTCCCCTAACGGAACAGATTTTCACCTCCTTTTTCAATATCTATACTATTCTCATTGAGCACTGTTATCTTCTCATCCAAATACTGACGTCCTCTATTTAGGGGATTTCAACGTACATCTCACTGAGTGGTTGGGCTCCTCTCATACTGATGCAGGAGAGGAGAAGGCCAAAACATTCAGTATTCTCAACGATCTGGAACAGTTAATTGGAAATCCTACACACATACCGGATCGACCTAACCAATTCTTGAACACGCTTGATTTATGTTTCACCACTACTTCTCGATTTAAATACACCATTTTCCCTCCTATATGTAACTATGACCACAATCTTGTAGCTCTTAACTTTAAAACCTTTTCTTCAGCAGCTCCACCATGCCCCAAACGTATTTTATGGCACTTTAATCGGGCTATTTGGGGTGCGTTGCGTCGTTTCTTTGAAAACTATGCTTGTAGGGAATCTTGCTTTGACTCGGAGGTCGCTTCGGTCACTGCTGAAAAGGTAGGGGCCGTAATCATCGAGGGTATGAGCGGGTTCATTCCATCTTCAACTAAATTTTTTTCTCCACAAAATACATGGTTCGATGGAGAATGTTCTCGCTCCATTCAGGAGAGTGACATTGCCTATCGGGCACGGAAAAACTCTCGTTCTCCTATCACTCTTACTAATTTCCATTTTCCTCGGAATCGGCAGGGCTATTATTCGACAGGCTATGTGCGCTTTCACTAAAAGAAAGTGAGACAACCTACTTGATTCTCCTACTGATAAAAATTTCTGGCCTCTTGCCAAAAACATCTCTAATAACTTTTGTAAATCTGTCTTATTTCCACCTATTTGCTCTGACTTCTGTAGCTAACTCTCCTTCTGAAAAGGCTAATCTCTTTGGTCTCATTTTTTTCATCTAATTCTGCCGCACCCCCGCCCTGCGACGATTCCGACATCCTTCCTCCTACTTCTTCTCCTCTCAGGTTTCCTATGCCTTTTCCCGTGATTACGCATGATCGGGTGCATGGGGTTCTGAGATCTATGAACGTCAGGAAGGCTAGTGGCCCGGATGGCATTCCTTCCCATGTTTTGAGGGAGTGTGCTTCTGAGCTGGCCCTGTCCTCTTTCAACTCTACTCTTTATGCCTTAATACTAGTACATTTCCTCAGTGCTGGAAGCGCGCATATGTCCAGCCAATCCCGAAAAAGGGTAGCCGCTCTGATTCTTATAACTATCGTCTTATAACTCTCCCTTGTATTCTATTTAAAATTTTTGAAACTCTACTTAACTCTCATTTCCTGGATCATCTGGAGTCTCATTCCCTTCTTTCAGATCATCAGAATGGCTTTCGACGCTCGAGGTCAACTGGTGACATACTCTCCTATCTAATTGATTTATGGTCTTCTACCCTTATGGACTATGGGGAGTCTTGTGTGGTGGCGCTCGACATATCAAAGCTTTTGATCGAGTATGGCATGCATCGCTACTACTCTCCAAGCTCCCTTCCTTTGGGTTTCCTCCTTCTCTTTGCTTGCTCTTGTCAAGTTTTCTCTCTGGTCGCTCTATATCAGCACTCGTTGATGGAGCGATTTCTTCCTCCTTTCCTCAAGGTTCAGTTTTATCTCCAACTTTATTCTTACTTTTCATCAACGATCTCCTCAGCTGTACTTCTAACTCATTTCACTCTTATGCTGACGACTCAACTCTCCATTCTTCCACTCATTTCAAATATGCTCCATCTTTTTCATCTAGAGTTGCCTGTCGTTATCAGCTTTCCGATTCTATTCTTGCCGACCTGGATGGGATTTCCCGGTGGGGCCGCAGCAAGTTTGTGAAATTCAACTCTTTCAAAACTCAACTTCTTTACATCTCCCTCTCAAAAACACCTCCTAACTTTCCTATTTCCTTCGACGGCTCTAACGTCTCACCTGTTGACAACATAATTATTCTTGGTCTGAACATAAACAAAAAATTGTCTTCGAAACCTCATATCATAACGGTTGCTAAGGTGGCCTCAAAGAAGCTGGGAGTTTTGTTCAGGTTGAGGGAATTTTTTTCCTCCGCACAGCTACTCCATTTATATAAGGGCCTTATTCACCCTTATTTGGAGTACTCTTCTCACATCTGGGGGGGGGCTCCGGATCCACCCTTCTATTGGATAGAGTCGAGTCTAAAGCTAAGGGAATAATACACTGCCCTCTACTATCACGCTCTCTTGACCCTCTATCTCTGCGACGTGATGTTGGCGCACTCTCTCTTTTCTATTGGTACTACAACGGTAAATGTTCATGGGAGTTGGCCACTCGCATTCCACCTCCATTGCGTCGCCCTCGTAATACAAGGGGTGCCTTGCTCTCGCATGAATTTTGCGTGATCATTGAAAATCCTAGACTCGTTCGTTGTGGTGCCTCCTTCTTTCCAGCCACTTCTATTCTGTGGAACTCCTTGCCATCTTCTGTTTTTCCAACTGTATTTAACCTTCATCTCTTTAAAACCCACGTCTGTGTTCACCTAAGAGATTTGGGTTAGGCTTAGGCTTGGATGGGTTTTCCTGTATTTTATTTTCTGCCCCCTCCTTGAAAAGGGCTTAGCCAGTGAGTGGTGGTAATTCTGCCTAAAAAAAAAAAAAAAAAAAAAAAAAAAAAAAAAAAAAAAAATATATATATATTATATTATATATATATATATATATATATATATATATATATATATATCATATATAAATATATATATTATATATATATTATATATTATATAATATATATATATAAACTCGTCAAAAATAACGCACAACTAGGTAAATGTCACTCGCAGGAATGGGAAGGCCCCTAACTCCATGAAACCCCACACCAACACAGACGACAGCATCAGTGTAACTATGTAACCACCCCGCAGAGAATTCGCTGCAGTATTGGGATATCACCGAGATAAATTTAGGAAAACATAAACCACGTCACTATACGAGGGAGAGGTGGGGGTAGGTTATGTCGGGGGTATAATTGAGCGAGGGATCATTCACGTACGAAGCGACTCCGATAAACATGGAGAGGATAGCGCGTCAACTGTCAAGAGATCAGTGCCTGCAGATAACACTCCGCGCCGAAGGAGACGGGTACCGGGAACTTGGTCGTCGGTTCGGTGTAGCGCACACAGCGATTGCACGGGTGGTCCAACGGTACCAGGAAACCCTGACACATGATCGCCGGCGAGGACAAGGTAGGCCCAGGGCCACAACATCCATGGTAGACCGATTTATACGTCTGCTTGCATTACGAGAGCGCCCCACAACGGCAAGACATCTGCAGATACAGCTGGCGGAAGTACACGGCACCAGGGTGAGTGACAATACAGTGCGTCGACGCCTTGCGGAACATAATTACCGGCCCCGGAGGCCTGCCATAGGTCCATCGCACACCATGGCACATCGAAGGGCGCGACTGGCATTGGTCCGAGCACACATCCATTGGACGGTCGACGATAGGGTAAAGGTGCTCTTTAAGGACGAGTCGAGAGTGTCTCTGTACGCCTCGGACAGGCGTGCTAGAGTATTCCGACGACCGACGGAGAGGTTCGCGCAATACAATGTGTCTGTTTTTTTTTTTTTTTTTTTTTTTACTGCAGATGCGCTTTTGGAGGTGGGTTGGTTGATGGTCTGTGGAGGCATTCTCTTTTATCGGGCACGGAAGTTGCACATCTTCGATGGAGGCACTCTTACAGCCGTAAGGTATATCACAGACATCCTCGAACCATATGTCGTGCCATATGCCCCTTACATCCCTACATCGGTGACCCTTTCATCCTAATGCATGACAATGCAAGACCACACAAGGCTTAAGACGGTTCAAATTACGGCTTTGGATTGGCCAGCATATAGTCCGGACCTCAACCCAATCAAGCATTTGTGGGATATCCAGAAACGTCGGATCCGACAGCTGCAACCCCCTCCACGGACCCCTTTCGACCTTTGACTGGGCCTGCACGACGTATGGGATCAAATCACTGTCCAGGACATTCGCCCACTGATCGAGAGCATGCCAGGACGGTGTCAGGCAGTCATACGTGCCAGAGAGGGTCATACACGGTATTGAGACAGACCCAACACACCCCGCGGCCGTCACCGTACGTATCAACATTTTGTGTTTGCAGCGTCGAACCTCCGAACCCTGCTCCAAGACCCTTTGGTTGCACCTTTAGCCTCACACCTATCAGAGCGGTTTCCTTTTTTTTTTTTTTTTTTTTTTTTTTTTTTTTTTTTTTCGGGAGGAATCCATCATGTTATTGTCATTGTCCAATAAAGGTCTTCAGGTTCTTCAACCTTTTCTACCCTTCCTCGCAAAAGCTACCCTGTTATTATTATATAATGAGTAGGTATATATATATATATATATTATATATATATATATATATTATAATATATATATATATATATATATATATATATATATATATATATATATATATATTATATATATATAATATATATATATCAGTGGCGGCTCGTGGTCAAATTTCTTGAGTTAGCAACAAGTATATATAATATATAATATATATATAATATAATATTATATATATTATATATATATATATATATATATAATATATATATAT
>JABUQX010064337.1:40000-43007 GCA_015478945.1 Trachelipus rathkii | reverse complement strand
CAAAGACAATATTTCGAAGTCTGCCGTATTGATTTTTAATTTCAGTTCTTCCTGAATTCTATTTAATTAAAGAAAACTGGATTGAGCGGCGCATCTTTACGTAGAGCCTAAGATATCATGTTAGGATTTTCAGACAGTCATGGTGAGGCAGACATTTGGCAATGTTTCGTTAGTCATGTTATGTAATATGTTTTGATAATTATATACCCGTGAACTCGTAAGTGAGCAGTGAAATATTTGCCTTGTAGGCTTGTAATAATTGGAGCTATTGAATATAAATGCTATCCTTCGAGTTTCACCTTTTCACGTATCTCACACAGCATCTAATATAAGTGATTGTCTTCAAAATGTTATGGAAGAATTCAATATTCCTGCTAATAAAATTCATGTTATAGTAAGGGATAACGCACCTAATATGGCTGCAGGAGTTACACAAGCAGGATTCCAGAAATTACCTTGCTTTTTACACTTTTTGACACTAGTTCTCAATGATGCCATATTTGAACAAAGAGACGTGAAAAAAAATATATCCATATGCAAACAAATCGTAGGTCATTTTAATCACTCGCCTCAAGCTATTGCCAAGTATGAAGAATATCAAACTAGATTTAATTTACCACAGCACAGATTTATTCAGGATGTACAAACCAGATGTAATAGCCAGTATCATATGCTTTCAAAAAATTTTGAACAAAAGACGGCTCTCATTTCATATTGCAGTGATCATTCAAAACCTGTATGCTTAGAAACAATGGAAAGTTCTTGAAAAATTGCTAAAAATACTTAAAAATTTTGTTGATTGTACAAATTTATTGAGCCACAAGGAATCAATGGCATCGGCAATAATCCCAAATATGAAAGTGATTTGCAGTTTTTTTGAAAAGAGTCAGAAAAAAGGACTATTTGAGGGACTTGGGTCTACAGTATCAGCATGGAAAAATTCAGTAAAAAATAGATTCAGCATTTACTTTACTGATAAGAATCTTGTGCTTGCTACCTATCTTGATCCACGCTTTAAAACTACATTCCTTGAGGATGAATATAACAATAAAAAAGTGGAAGATATTCTTAAGCAATGGATGTGCAAAGATATATGTTGTATAAAGGAAAGGAAAACAGTTTCCACTACTTTAAACCAATCTTCAGATTCTTCTCATTTATCAACAGAATAGGGCGAAAAAGGTGATACTGAAGATAATAGTTTTAACTTCAGTTTTGAAAGCTGTTTTTCGGAATTTAAAGAGAAAAAGACTTTAAAAACAGCAAAGAAACTCATTCCTAAGGAGAAAGACACATATATTGAAAAAATTGAAGATGTTATAAAAGTAGAAATCAGCCAATATAAAAATATGAAACTTATTAAAAATTCAGAAAGTCCCTTACAATGGTGGTCATCGAATAAAGGTACCTTTCAGCATTTGGGTGTCCTTGCTAGAAAATATTTAAGCTCGCCCCCTTTTCCGTGGAAAGTGAAAGACTCTTCAGAATTGGAGGATCAATTTATTCTCCTAAAAAAATCGGATGCACTCAGAAACGGGAGAAATGTTAATGTTTTTGCACTACAATTTAAGAGTCATGCTTTGACTACAAATAATAATGATAATTTTGCTTCAAGATCTTACTTTTAGTAAATTAAAGAAGGAATTTTTTTTAAACAAAAAATGACAAAATTGTTCATTTATTGTAAGATTTTTAAATATTGCTATTATTTTTCAGTGGTTAAATAAATAAAAGGTAATTAACTAATTATTTCTTTAGCAAAGATAAAATATAAGAGAATTCTATAACATTAATTTATAAGGTTTTAAATATCTAAAATTAGTTGATTTAGCAAAATTAGGCATATATATATATATATATATATATATATATATATATGATTCTCATGCATAAATATATATATATATATATATATATATATATATATACCATATATACATATATATATACTCTTCACTTTACTATATATAAATATATATATATATTTATATTCACTGCCTATATATATATATATAAAGAATTGGAATCGGAATCGGAATCGGAATCGGAATCGGCACTTTTGACTGGTATCGGTATCGGAATCGGCATCGGCTGGAAATTTGGAATCGTCCCATCACTAATATATATATATATATATATAATAACATATATATATAAAAAATATATATATATATATATATATATATATATATATATATATATATATATAGATATATATACTTTCTCTCTCTACTACATATACTATATCTATATATATATATATATATATATATATATATATATATATATATATATATATATATATTATATATATAATTTTATATATATATATATATATATATATATATATATATATATACTGTATGTTTAAATGCAAGAGTGGTTAATGAATAAATAGGTGATTGGAAAATGCCGAAGTTCGCCAAATATTAAAATTATATAATAGAAAATAGATTTCTAAATATTTAAAATTTATAAAAAGAAACCTCTTATTTTTATGTTTCTTTATTGCATCATTCTGTATTATAACCTTGTTATTTTAACAGACGTATATTGGCACGTTATTTCACCCAAGAATTTTCGAAAATCTTATTAATTATTTTTGAATGGTCAACGTCCAATTTGAAAATCTTCTTTCGGTGCTAGTCTAAGTGTGTCATTAAGAGAGAGAGAGAGAGAGAGAGAGAGAGAGAGAGAGAGAGAGAGAGAGAGAGAGAGAGAGAGAAGAGAGAGAGAGAGAGAGAGAGAGAGAGAGAGAGAGAGAGAGAGAGAGAGAGAGAGAGAGAGAGAGAGAGAGAGAGAGAGAGATTGTCTGTGTATTTTTTTGTCTTTTATCTTGATAAGAGTTACTTTCATTTCTTTTTTGTTTCTCAATTCAGTCACCAACTTTTTTACCATCCTTTCAAGGTTTCATTTTCGAGCTCATTAATAATAAGTTGAGTTATTTTTTTTTTTAACAGACTTTTGTACTTGACGCAAAATAATTTTCTTTAAAACCTAATCAAGT
>JABUQX010064337.1:0-35000 GCA_015478945.1 Trachelipus rathkii | reverse complement strand
GTGCCAAGTGAGTGCCACATAGTGCCAAGTGAGTGCCACATAGTGCCAACTGAGTGCCACTTTTTTCAAGCCTTTTCTAGCCTCCCCTGAGCCTAGAATAGCCCTAATATGGGTGTCTACCCCTAGGTAATAAGGTATGAGGAATCGAATGGTGTACATTACAATCTGCTAGAATGCTTCCTACTATGAGTTAGTATTTTTATAACACTTATAAGCACTTACACTCGCCATAGACACTTACACTAGCCCATATACACTTACACTCACACGCACAGGTACACTTACACTTACACTCACACCCTCGAAGCTCAATTTTGTTGCCGCATCTTTGATGGCTCATCTTTGATGAAGCCATCTTTGATACCACCTATATTGATGATTCATCTTTGATGACTCATCTTTTGTCTACCTCTAGATCATAAGCTGCCCACCAGGCCGCAGCAAGCCCCCTCCCCGCAAAGGATGGAGGCCCCGCACCCGCAGGTGCGACCCGCCGCGCGAATGAAAAATATATATACTATAAGTCATTCATTTTATTTCATACTTAAACATTTTTTATTAAAAACATTTTCGCGAACCTAAAACCCGTCACATATTTCGTTCCTAACTTGAACGTATGTATCTAGTGATGTTCTATTAGTGTTCTATGAGTATTAGATGAGTGCCAGGTGAGTGCCAGGTGAGTGCCAAGTGAGTGCCAATGAGTGCCAATGAGTGCCAAGTGAGTGCCAATGAGTGCCAAGTGAGTGCCACATAGTGCCAAGTGAGTGCCACATAGTGCCAACTGAGTGCCACTTTTTCAAGCCTTTTCTAGCCTCCCCTGAGCCTAGAATAGCCCTAATATGGGTGTCTACCCCTAGGTAATAAGGTATGAGGAATCGATTGGTGTATATTACAATCTGCTAGAATGCTTCCTACTATGAGTTAGTATTTTTATAACACTTATAAGCACTTACACTCGCCATAGACACTTACACTAGCCCATATACACTTACACTCACACGCACAGGTACACTTACACTTACACTCACACCCTCGAAGCTCAATTTTGTTGCCGCATCTTTGATGGCTCATCTTTGATGAAGCCATCTTTGATACCACCTATATTGATGATTCATCTTTGATGACTCATCTTTTGTCTACCTCTAGATCATAAGCTGCCCACCAGGCCGCAGCAAGCCCCCTCCCCGCAAAGGATGGAGGCCCCGCACCCGCAGGTGCGACCCGCCGCGCGAATGAAAAATATATATACTATAAGTCATTCATTTTTATTTCATGCTTAAGCATTTTTTATTAAAAACATTTTCGCGAACCTAAAACTGTAACTCATTACAGACCTATTATTTAACACATATATTTATTAACATTATTTTTACTTAATACTTTTTACTTAATACTTTTTAATTTATAAATTTTTAAAAAATTGTATGTAAGAAGAAAAAACCAGAGTGCCTGATATATAAACATTTTATTTTACTACAACTGTACGAAATTTTATTAAAAACATTAACATTACATACCTTAAAGCAGTAAATCAGTAAATCAATAAAGGTGTAACCTAACACCAAGAGGGGATTAGTATGCTTTTGTTTTACTGCTTTACTGCTTTAACTCATGTTTTACTGCTTTAACTTTCTGTTTTACTGCTTTAACTTATATGTTTTACTGCTTTAACTCACATATTTATTAACATTACATACCTTAAAGCAGTAAATCAGTAAATCAGTAGAGGTGTTACCTAACACCTAGGGGATTAGTATGCTTTTGTTTTACTGCTTTACTGCTTTAACTTTCTGCTTTACTGTTTTAACTCATGTTTTACTGCTTTAACTCATATGTTTTACTGCTTTAACTCACATATTCATTAACATTACATACCTTAAAACAGTAAATCAGTAAATCAATAGAGGTGTTACATAGCAACAAGGGGTTAGTATGCTTTTGTTTTACTGCTTTACTGCTTTAACTCATGTTTTACTGCTTTAACTTTCTGCTTTACTGCTTTAACTTTCTGCTTTACTGCTTTAACTTTCTGCTTTACTGTTTTAACTTTCTGCTTTACTGCTTTAACTCATATATTTATTAACATTATGTTTTTTATTTTGTTTTAATACTTTTTATTTATTTTATTATTATTTTTATTTATTTTTATTATTATTTTTATTATTTTTATTATTTTTATTTTTATTATTTTTATTATACTTAGTGTTATTTACTTCATGCCTATTGTTATTATTTAGAACACACATACACACACACACACACACACACACACACACATACACTTACACTTATACACACATTCACTATGACACTTATACACACATTCACTATGACACTTACATTTACCCATAGACACTTACATTTACACTTATACACATGCGGTCACACACACACACTTACACTTATACACACATTCACTATGATACTTATACACACATTCACTATGACACTTACATTTGTCCATAGACACTTACACTTACACTCACACACAGATTTACTTACACTCACACAGATTTACTTACACTCACACAGATTTACTTACACTCACACACAGATTTACTTACACACACACAGATTTACTTACACTTGCACACAGATTTACACACACACACACACACACACACATACACACACACGCACACTCACTTACACATATAACGTATAATTTATTAAAACATTTTATGTTTTAATTAAACACGTACATTTATATTACTCATTCAAATATAACTAAAATTATTTCAAAGTTTCTTAAAACTTCTATAATAAATCAATCATTATCTTTGAACAAAGAATTTATTATTAACTGTTAATACTTTTTGTTTATAAATTTTATAACTATCAAGTTTTAAAATAACTTTTACTAAAATTTTATGAAATTTTATTAAAAACATATATTTTACGTACCTTAAAGCAATAAATCAGTAAATCAGTAAGGACAGCCCCTAGCACCCCTCTACATCAAGCTATGCCACGTTTTGTTCTATTGACTTACTGCTTTACATCATCTTTAACCATGTAATAAGTATAAAATAACAAAATAAGTTCTTCTCTGCTAACATAACATGTATTTTATTAAAATCATTCTAAGTTTTTATTTAAAAATAACAATTATTCACTTACATTTATATTATTCACTCGATGTTAACTAAAAATATTTCAAAGTTTTTTAAATAATTCGGGTTTTCTTTATTATTATTATTATTATCTATGTACATTGACAATCCATCACGAGAAAACACAACAACCCGCACTCCTTACAGATACGAAACTGACCTCTCTCTGTAAAATGTGTTGAAATAACTACTTTAGGTCTAAATTTAGGATAATCCTTTTTGTAACCCGAGGCGATTTAAGCCTAATTCCAGGTCAAAATATATTTCAAACTGACCTTTTTCTGTAAAATGTGGTGCAATAACTACGTTAGGCCTAAATTTAGGCCTAAATTTAGGATAAGCCTTTTTGTAGACGGGCTAATTTAATCCTAATACAAGGTCAAAAGGTAATTCCCGTATAGACAAGAATCATTGTTATTATTATTTTTATAAATATATTTCAAACTGAAACATGTTGGATCGGTAAGATCCTTTAAGCAGGTAAAAAGGAAATGTTTTCCTTACTTGTTTATTATTATTATTATTATTATTATTATTATTATTATTATTATTATTATTATTATTATTATTATTATTATTATTATTATTATTATTATTATTATTATTATTATTATTATTATTATTATTATTATTATTATTATTATTATTATTATTGTTATATTATATATATATATATATATATATATATATATATATATATATATATATATATATATATATATATATATATATATATATATATATATATATATATATATATATATATATATATTTCATTCGCGCGGGAATATTGCGCCTGCGGGCGCACGCGGCGGGCGGGAACGCGGAAATATTGCGCCTGCGGGCGCACGCGGCGGGCGGGTACGCGGCGGGCGGGGACGCGGCGGGACGCACCAGCGGGTGCGGGGTTGGCTGCCTTTGCGGGTGGGGCTCATGCTGAGCCCTGGTGGTTAGCTTATGAACTAGTGAATTAATTATTATCTATTCTAGTGAAATTAATAATTATTCCTCAATGTAAGTATTTATTATAAATATGATATACACTTAGTAAAAATAAAACACTTTTAATACAAATCAGATAACTTGTGCACCGCTTAACCCTTTCGCTGCTGAGGACGTCAACGTTGTCGGCACGCGTAATTGTGATTAAAGGACTGATGCCGACTATGTGTCGTCATAAATCGTATTCGTTCTATACGAAGTTCAGCCATGAACTCTTTGGTTTTCTTTCTAATTTTACGTTATACTACATTTATCTTGTGACCTTTGGCAATTTTAAGACCTGTTTGAGCATATAAATCCTGGCCCCGCCTTCGAATCTAGTTAGTATGAACCAAGCGCCATCAGCATGTAGATGTTTCAAAGCTCGGTTTTATTGAAAATTTGGCTTATTATTCTAGATGCTGGGTGGATTTTTATCATTGTATCCCCCTTATCCCCCATCCCAATGACTTTCTTCTATACTTGGGAGCCCATCAATCAATTTCTTTTCTTTCCTTCCCCTTACCCCATCCCCTTACCCAACCCCAATGTTTACAAAATTTCTTCATTTTATCTTGCTTCGTACTTCTTTCTTTCAAAAAATTATTTTCATTATATCAATTCTCTTTTTTATATATATATATATATATATATATATATATATATATATATATATATATATATATATATATATATATATATATATAACTAATTCTTATATATATATATATATATATATATATATATATATATATATATATAAATGGGAATAAGGAAAACATTTGTAGGATTCATCGGAAGCGGATTTATTTTTTACAAGGTGTTATACGGTATATATATATATATATATATATATATAATAACATAACTGTACATTGATATATATATATATATATATATATATATATATATATATATGCTATGTATATATATAAATATGATATATATATATGCTATACTTCTTCTCCCTAATATATATACGGAGCAAAGAATAAATGCAAACGCTTGACCCAGCACTGACACAGCGAAGATAAATAAATGTGTGCGTATTTCTACCGTCACGAGCGGTACAAACGCTGACTCAGCTGGCGCAGCCAAAGGGTTAACAGCTAAAATGACTATGATTTTAAAATGAGTTTGGGTCTAAAAGATAATAAAACACACACCTGCTCAAATACAAGTTTAAAGAACAAAGTTAATTTTCAAAAGACGATAAAATAATTCTCGACCAATCACATACGAGGTCATATAGAGATAAGGATTACTCCGACCAATCACAAGTAAGGAAAACATTTCCTTTTTACCTGCTTAAAGGATCTTACCGATCCAGCATGTTTCAGTTTGAAATATATTTATAAAAATAATAACAATGATTCTTGTCTATACGGGAATTACCTTTTGACCTTGTATTAGGATTAAATTAGCCCGTCTACAAAAAGGCTTATCCTAAATTTAGGCCTAAATTTAGGCCTAACGTAGTTATTGCACCACATTTTACAGAAAAAGGTCAGTTTGAAATATATTTTGACCTGGAATTAGGCTTAAATCGCCCCGGGTTACAAAAAGGATTATCCTAAATTTAGACCTAAAGTAGTTATTTCAACACATTTTACAGAGAGAGGTCAGTTTCGTATCTGTAAGGAGTGCGGGTTGTTGTGTTTTCTCGTGATGGATTGTCAATGTACATAGATAATAATAATAATAATAAAAAACCAAATTATTTAAAAACTTTGAAATATTTTTAGTTAACATGAGTGATTAATATAAATGTAAGTGAATAATTGTTATTTTTAAATAAAAACTTAGAATGATTTTAATAAAATACATGTTATGTTAGCAGAGAAGAACTTATTTTGTTATTTTTATACTTATTACATGGTTAAAGATGATGTAAAGCAATAAGTCAATAGAACAAAACGTGCCATATAGCTTGATGTAGAGGGGTGCTAGGGGCTGTCCTTACTGATTTACTGATTTATTCTTTAAGGTACGTAAAATATATGTTTTTAATAAAAATTTTTTCATAAAATTTTAGTAAAAGTTATTTTAAAACTTGATAGTTATAAAATTTATAAACAAAAGTATTAACAGTTAATAATAAATTCTTTGTTCAAAGATAATGATTGATTTATTATAGAAGTTTTAAGAAACTTTGAAATAATTTTAGTTATATTTGAATGAGTAATATAAATGTACGTGTTTAATTAAAACATAAAATGTTTTAATAAATTATACGTTATATGTGTAAGTGAATGTGTGTGTGTGTGTGTGTGTGTGTGTGTGTGTGTGTGTGTGTAAATCTGTGTGCGAGTGTAAGTAAATCTGTGTGTGTGTGTGTGTGTGTGTGTGAGTGTAAGTAAATCTGTGTGAGTGTAAGGAGTAAATCTGTGTGAGGTGTAAATAATCTGTGTGTGAGAAATTGTGAAGAGATATTAAGTAATCTATGGACAAATGTAAAGTGTCATAGTGAATGTGTGTATAAGTGTCATAGTGAATGTGTGTATAAGTGTAAGTGTGTGTGTGTGTGACCGCATGTGTATAAGTGTAAATGTAAGTGTCTATGGGTAAATGTAAGTGTCATAGTGAATGTGTGTATAAGTGTCATAGTGAATGTGTGTATAAGTGTAAGTGTGTGTGTGTGTGTGTGTGTGTGTGTGTGTGTGTGTGTGTATGTGTGTTCTAAATAATAACAATAGGCATGAAGTAAATAACACTAAGTATAATAAAAATAATAAAAATAAAATAATAAAAATAATAAAAATAATAATAAAAATAAATAAAAATAATAATAAAAATAAATAAAAAGTATTAAAACAAAATAAAAAAACATAATGTTAATAAATATATGAGTTAAAGCAGTAAAGCAGAAAGTTAAAACAGTAAAGCAGAAAGTTAAAGCAGTAAAGCAGAAAGTTAAAGCAGTAAAGCAGAAAGTTAAAGCAGTAAAACATGAGTTAAAGCAGTAAAACAGTAAAACAAAAGCATACTAACCCCCTTGTTGCTATGTAACACCTCTATTGATTTACTGATTTACTGCTTTAAGGTATGTAATGTTAATAAATATGTGAGTTAAAGCAGTAAAACATATGAGTTAAAGCAGTAAAACATATGAGTTAAAGCAGTAAAACATGAGTTAAAGCAGTAAAACAGTAAAACAAAAGCATACTAATCCCTTAGGTGTTAGGTAACACCTCTATTGATTTACTGATTTACTGCTTTAAGGTATGTAATGTTAATAAATATGTGAGTTAAAGCAGTAAAACATATAAGTTAAAACAGTAAAACTTGAGTTAAAGCAGTAAAACATGAGTTAAAGCAGTAAAGCAGTAAAACAAAAGCATACTAATCCCCTCTTGGTGTTAGGTTACACCTTTATTGATTTACTGATTTACTGCTTTAAGGTATGTAATGTTAATGTTTTTAATAAAATTTCGTACAGTTGTAGTAAAATAAAATGTTTATATATCAGGCACTCTGGTTTTTTCTTCTTACATACAATTTTTAAAAATTTATAAATTAAAAAGTATTAAGTAAAAAGTATTAAGTAAAAAATAATGTTAATAAATATATGTGTTAAATAATAGGTCTGTAATGAGTTACAGTTTTAGGTTCGCGAAAATGTTTTTAATAAAAAATGCTTAAGCATGAAATAAAAATGAATGACTTATAGTATATATATTTTTCATTCGCGCGGCGGGTCGCACCTGCGGGTGCGGGGCCTCCATCCTTTGCGGGGAGGGGGCTTGCTGCGGCCTGGTGGGCAGCTTATGATCTAGAGGTAGACAAAAGATGAGTCATCAAAGATGAATCATCAATATAGGTGGTATCAAAGATGGCTTCATCAAAGATGAGCCATCAAAGATGCGGCAACAAAATTGAGCTTCGAGGGTGTGAGTGTAAGTGTAAGTATATTTTGCGGTCACTGTCTCAACTGTGTAACTCTTTAGATATATATTCTGTCATGCTATAAGTGTTATAAAAATACTAACTCATAGTAGGAAGCATTCTAGCAGATTGTAATATACACCAATCGATTTACCTTATAACATAGGGGTAGACACCTATATTAGGGCTATTCTAGGCTCAGGGGAGGCTAGAAAAGGCTTGAAAAAAGTGGCACTCAGTTGGCACTATGTGGCACTAAGTTGGCACTATGTGGCACTCACTTGGCACTCACTTGGCACTCATTGGCACTCATTGGCACTCACTTGGCACTCACCTGGCACTCACCTGGCACTCATCTAATACTCATAGAACACTAATAGAACATCACTAGATACTTCTTACGGTGATTGGGAACCATCAAAGCCATCAAAAAAGCTACAAGGTCAAAAAAGTTACAATGCCAAAATTGTACCGTAGAATACAAAAGGGTTAGACATCAAAAAAGGGCTAAGTCCCTAAAGGAAGGACAAAAAATTACCGTGGGTCAAAATTGACCCATGGACGACCAAAGGGTTGGCAGTGTGTTTGTACGTGTGTATAAGTGTAAATGTAAGTGTCTATGAGTGTCATGAGTGATATTGTGTATGAAGTGTCATAGTGAATGTGTGTATAAGTGTAATGTGTGTGTGTGTGTGTGTGTGTGTGTGTGTGTGTGTGTGTGTGTGTGTTCAAGTTAGGATAGATCCATACATGCGTTCAAGTTAGGAACGAAATATGTGACGGGTGGGCCACGAGTGGGCAAAAAATTGGCGTGGGCCAAAAATGACCCATGGTATATGGCAAGGTCAAGGCCTAAATATCATGGTCAAACAAGGTTAAGACATCAAAAAGGGCTAAGCCCCTAAAGGAAGGACAATAAATTACCGTGGGTCAAAATTGACCCATGAAGGACAAAAAATTAACGTGGGTCAAAATTGACCCATGGTATCTGTCAAGCTTTGGAGCAAAGGGGAAAGACAAAAAAGGTTAAGACATCAAAAAATAGGGCTAAGCCCCTAAATGAAGATCAAAAATTACCGTGGGCAAAAATTGACCCATGGTCGAAAAAATTAGGGGGCGTAAAATAGGGGGGCAATACGTACAACGGTTGCTGACGCAACCGTTTGGCGCAACCCTTCTTCGAAGGGTTGCCAAAAATCAGGGTTGCCGAAAAAAATTGGGGTTGCCAAAAAATTAGGGTTGCCAAAAAATACCGTGGGCCAAAAATGACCCATGGAAGACCAAAGGGTTGGTCGAAAAAAAGGTCAAGGCCCAAAAAGGTGAAGGCCAAAAAAGGTCAAGGTCAGGTAAAAATTCGAGCTCAAAAAAGGTCGCGGTCAGAAAAGGTCAAAAAAGGTCGCGGTCATTTTCGTGCGGAATGGACCTCCTACTACTTATATATATATATATATATATATATATATATATATATATATATATATATATATATATATATATATATATATATATATATATAGACAGCTATGTATCTTTATTATATATAAATTCTAACATATATATATATATATATATATATATATATATATATATATATATATATATATATATATATATATATATATATATATATATATATATATATATATATATATATATATATATATATATATATATATACTATGTATATATAAATATATATATATATATATGTTTATTCATATATATATATATATATATATATATATATATATATATATATATATATATATATATATATATATATATATATATATATATATATATATATATATATATATATATATATATATATATATATATATATATGTCTATATATATATATAAATATATATATAACTTTATATATATATATATATATATATATATATATATATATATATATATATATATATATATATATATATATATATATATATCTTTGCTATATATATATATATATATATATATATATACTATATAAATATCTATATATATATATATATATATATAAACATGTATATTGAACACTGATGGGAAGCTTATGAAATAAAAACTGATCAACGCTAACACAGAAATGCAATATTAATAAGAGTGGTGCAACGTAACTTTTGTGCTCAAAAATATTCCGTAAGCTTTTTCTAAGAAACGTTCAGATTATGGAATAAAATTAATTAATTTATTTACCATAATTCTAATTCCATTGAATTTGAATACATCCTTTATTATTTGAAAGAACTCTTTAAATTGGCTTCTAACCTTCACACTTTCGAGTTTTTATTGTTTCATTGCCTCTATATGATTATTATTATTATTATTATTATTATTATTATTATTATTATTATTATTATTATTATTATTATTATTATTATTATTATTATTATTATTATTATTATTATTATTATTATTATTATTATTATTATTATTATTATTATTATTATTATTATGTGTGTGTGTGTGTGTGTATTATTATTATTATTATTATTATTATTATTATTATTATTATTATTATTATTATTATTATTATTATTATTATTATTTTTTAAATTATCTTGTTTACAATTTCGTAAGTTAGATTATTGCTTAGAGCATTTTTTATAGTAAATTTTCAGTATTCAATTATATATTTTGTATTCACTTGTAATAAACAGATGTTAAATGTGTCTTTTTTTCGTGGATTTGAAATATTGCTAAGCGAAATAGAAGTATAGAAAGAACTTTGATAGAATTTTATTAGAATCTTTTTCGAAGAAGACCTTTGCCTTAATTGAAAGAATTGAAAATTACGCAACTTGTTTGACTTCGAACTTCAAAGAGCAATTATATATACTCGAATACGCATATTATTCAGCTTTATAATGACGTCATTTTAGATTGTGTTAATTGTTTATTCTGCTAAGTATAGAAGAGCCTTTTGAGAGAAGTAAATTTAGTTCCTTTATGTTTTGAATTATACAATGAAAGCTCTAACTTAACTATTATTAACCCTTTTCATTTAATGAAGCAAAAAGAAATAATTTTGATGAGTCGTACTTGTTAAGTATTCCATAAAACCGATCTTATCAAATGGGTCTGATTCCCCTTAGACAATGGTTCTCATCAGTCAATCAAAATATACCCTTGACTTGACTTTAACATCACCACGATTCTAAAAGCTAATTTAAAAAATATATATAATTACTATATAGAAATCTCTACCCAAATGAGAAAGAATTAATTATGGAAGATAAGGCCCAGAGACAATGTCTAGATGTATGAGCAAACAGAAGGGAAAGGGGTGAAAACTCAAAGGAATGGAGTCGTCAAACATCTGAGATATAAGATGTTACTAGTGTCAGAACAAAGCCGATATGAAATCAATTTAAAATGGAAATAAGTCTAAGAATAAAAGTATAGTTGAAGATTATCAGGACCCTGATGGAACACCATATTGACAGAAATAAAGAAGTCGGCACCATCAACATACAGCGATAAAATTGAGCTATTGAAAGAAAGCTAGACATTAGTAAAGCAAAGAGAAGGAGGAAAATCCAAAGGAGCGGGATGCTTGGAGAGCAAAGTGACGGTACCATACCCGGTCATAGAATGCTATGATGTCAAGCGCCACTAACCAAGTCCCCCGTTAGTTTCTAAAGGGCGGAAAACATTAAATCTTGTTAGATAGGAATAGTAATATTTACCAGATAGACCCGAATGCCGATAAGCAGTACTGGGCGATCGGAAAGAAGGGATAATGAGATTTCCCAGTATGATCTTAAAGTAAGTGAAAGGAGTTTTAGTTAGAGTTAATAGAGGGCGTTCAAAGATCTTAATAGAGAATATCACGCTTACGAGGCTATATGGCACGATAGTTATAGAAGGCGATATTGCAAGTGCCTAGCAGCTCTGTGCCTTTTTTTAGAGCATGGGCAATAGGTTTCCTTAGGAACATATAAGCGCGCTCTCTAACACTTAGAGGAAAGTGCCTAGTATTGAAGGCATAGAGAATTATAGGAATGAACGCACGAGGGACTGGGAGTGGATAAGGCGGCGGGCGGAAGCAACTACTCCTCAGAAATACTCAGGAGGAATGCCATCTAGGAGCGCCCACACGCAGTCGCCTCCTCATTCACTCGTTCACTTCATAAGCTTTGTCAGGGAAGGCCATGCCCACCCGATCAAAATTTAATCACGGACTTGCTAGTATATATAATATTATATATTATATATATTATAGTATTATATATATTATTGTATATATATATAAATATATATATATATTAATAATATATATATATAAATATATATAATATATATATAGTGAGATAATAAACAAAAAAACTAAATAAGAAGAACTGGAGAGGTAATAAAGAGTGAGGCCATTCTTGCTTACGTCATGCTTGCTGATTTCGTCAGTATGGTTTATTAAATTTAAGGATTGAAAACCAAATAAACCTGAGGGACTTGCAGTCCTCTTAATGCGATGGACAATCTGGTCGTTGGCAGAGATTAGGGGTTTTGGAGCGCTCAATTTCCTGTCGGATACCGTGTAGAAATCTCTGCCGAATTGATACTTATACGGCATTAAGTTCTTATCGCAATACCTCTACGAGCGAAATCTTTTGTTCAAAATGGGCTTTATCGGCTCGAATTCGACAATATCTCCCCCGCATTTTTTTGGTTAAGTCACGCAATAATTATTTGGCGAGGAAAGTTGCGGATCCTTAAAATTGACGGAACGTCCCAACCTTCATCTGAGATACTATTATATATATTAAATTAATATAATATATATATATAATATTAATATAATATATATATATATATTATATATTATATTAATATATATATTAATATATTATATATATAATTAATTATTAATTAATATATATATATATATATATTAATATTAATATATATTATATATTAATAATATAGTGGCTGAGTTGTACATAGGAAATTTGAAACGGCTGTAAAGACCTATAAAATAAGTGATTGAGTCAGTTAAAGAAATGCCTAGAAGGAAGAGGAATATGTGAAGTTTGGCATAGCGAGTAAAAAGAAAGGAATAATAAACACAGTCTGTCTGTCTTTCGTTTTTGTGAGGGGTAAAGTTTGTGGCCACCTGGGCCAAAGGGTATAATGAACAATACTAGGCTAATCGATAGATGTCATATAGCTGAGGGTCTCGTCGCAGTCCCGTGAGCATACCTAGGGTGGAGTTTTCTTGTTGACTTGCGACGAGTTTTTCACTTAAGAGTATAAAGGAGGCTGACTCATATAGGAATCTAGCATGTCATTTGTGTACTGGAGTGTCACGTACACGGTTTCTCAATGTAAGACTACCTTTTCTGTTATTTCATATGCTAGTTCGTGATACGCACCTAACCCGCAATCTTGGGCCGAAGAGAAAGGTTAGTCCCGATCAAATATTTATAATAAATAATATAATAATGATTATATTAATTATAATATTTAAACATATATATATATTTGCTTTAATATTACTTATAATAATAATATATATTTATATATTGATTTATGGGATAATATTATTTTTACTATAGCTCCTTCAGAGTAATATATCTCTTTTAACTTATATTTTAATCGATAAGACATATGGATCGATCTCTTTGTTAATGTATGTTTATTAAATAGTTATAATTAGTTAGAACTTTTAAATAATAGTGTTCGAAAAACCTAAATATCCTTTACAGTTGGTTCGAAAGGAAAATTACCAAATTCCCGATAGTGTGCGACTGAGAACTCGAATCATTGTCTTATCGGAATGAAATAGTCATTATTTAAAAGCTATCAAGACTAGATTTTTAAATCTTTATTAAAATTTAACAATTTCGTGAAAAAGCTTACTTAGGAACCTCAACTATAATAACACCAATCGGAAAAGAAACATTTTTAACCGCGAAAGAATGAGTTATAAAATATAGCATAACTTTCTTTTTTAAAAGATTTAGCAAATGATCTCGATTTCCTGATTAAGAACTAACTGTTGTATAAGCACTCATTTGAAGTCTATTCTTTACCTTTCCTCGTTATATTTCTTGGAAAGATCACGTGTGCTTGCCAGGCGAGTGCCCTCATAATACTATATAATAAATTATACTATATATATATATATATAGTGTATACTACTATAATATACTTTATATATATATATTATATTATATCACTACTACCTATATTACTATATATATATATAATAGTATATATATATATATATTTGATATTAGCCTGTCCTTATTATTATTGGATTTAAGTATCGAGCCCTTTCATTACTTGGGACCTTCGTTATAGCTTGTATGCTGTCGCTGTTAAGAGTTGAGGGATTTCAAGACCCTAAGCCCCTGCCAAACGGGTGGGCAAAGTCCTTTAACTTATGAAAGCGTCATGACAATAGCTAGGTGGTATTAATAGCCAACAGGCCACATGAATTGATTCAGAGGCTTGATGGGATTTGTGAAGCTGAGACGGCTCATCGCTGCTCGCGATCAGTAGAGCTCGGCTGTTCCGGTAGGCCTGGAGCCTCTAGAGCTCTGGAAATCTGTCTCTCCGCTAAAGACACACTTACAATAAACGAGTAACGGTGTCTCTCTAGGCCTCCGTCCCTAGTGTTATACATAACACCTAGAATCTTTCTCGCACTTCTTGATGGGCATAATTACAGTAACCTTCAAGGGTAGTTCTAAAGAACCCCATTTTAAGGGGATTTCGGACTGAAACAAATAACCAAATAAGAAATACAATATAATGCATAAGAGAAGAAGACGGAGAAAGGATGAAGAAGGAATAAGAAAAAGTCAGAGATTGAAAAGTCTCATGATGCTGAGCACAGCATCGCAACCATAGCTGGAGGCAGGGCTTGAATATATCTGTGGATACCAAACGCATATAATAGATTCCGCGTAATCAGTATTCTCTCCCTTTGTGTTTATGAACCCATATAACTTGATTTTATGGGTTTCAGAATCTTCAGATTATACAAGGAATAATCCTTCTCTGGGGATTATTATATAAGGAATTAAGGAAAAAGGTACTATATCAACTGTTTTACTTAATAATTGTGGACGACCTCCATTAACGTCATTTCGAAAATTAGAGAAAGACTTGATCAAATTGACGAAATTAAATCTTCATCTTTGATATTTATAAACGTGCAAACTTAATAAAGTGTTTCCTAAATTTATATCATTCAAACTTTGGAATAAAAAACTATATGGTTCTGCTGCCTACAAGAAATGCCAGAACATTCTTCTTAATAAGGAAATTAAAAGTAAAGAGAATTTGATAAAAATAACTTCTGATAATGTTGAAAAATCTAATTCACTCTTAAAAGAAAAATTAACAGCTTTAGACCTTGTTCAAGTTGGTCGTATTCTTTCGAGAACTATTAATAATATCAATCCTAAACTAGTTGAAGTGCATGACTCAAAATTATTTTCTCTTCTTTTACAATCTAACAATGACACTCTCAATCCAGAAAAGGCAATTTTTAATCACAGTTTATCTTATTTGACTGCAAGTATGAAAAATTCCCTTGCTATAGGTTTGAATTTTAAACTGATACCTTTTAAACTAAATTTATGTAAATTTCTTTTAACATTTGAAAAGTTATTAAAACACCTTAAGAGTTCTCCCATGTTTAAGTTCTCAGATGAAATGGAACGTCACATTTTAAACGAGGTAAAAACTTAGCTTTTGGATCTTTTCATAATTTCAACCCTAAGAAATTGATACAATATACATCAAAAACCGATTTTAAAAATTTAAAAGAACTTTCGTCTAATAAAAAGACCTTCTGATAACTAGACCTGATAAAGGAGTTGGTATTATTATTATGAACAGAAACAACTATATTAATAAGATGCATGAACTCCTTTCTGATACTACAAAATTTAGCATTATATCAAGTAATTACTTTAAACTAATTCATCTAGTTGAAGACAAACTTAATAGACTGCTAAGAAAATTAAAAACAATAATATGATTAATCATGATATCTACAATTCCCTATAATACAATACAACTCGTCGGGCGTCAAACCTGGGATTCTTTATGGCCTTCCTAAAGTGCATAAACCTGGTTTACCCATTCGTCCAATTTTATCTGCAATCGGCACTAAAATTATAATCTTTCAAAAATTTTCATATAAATTTTAGAAAATCTAACCAAAAACGATTACACGATTAAGGATACATTCTTTTTTGTTTCAGAGATTTTAAAATATCCAAATGCAATGCAGATAAATACATTATGGTGATGTTTGATATCCAAAGTTTATTTACGAATGTGCATTTAAATGAAACTCTGGATATTATTCTTAATTCTTTATTCTTTAATGCAGCGACAGTCAATGGTCTGGATAAGTCTAGTTTTGAGGAATTATTACATATAGCTACTAAAGATATAAGTTTCTATTTGATGGAAATTTTTACACACAAATTGATGGAGTCCATTAGGTCCTACACTTAGTAATATATTTATGTGCCATTTTGAATCTCTCTGACTTCAAAGTTGCCCTACTAAATTTAGACCATCTTTCAATAGGAGTTATATTGATGATTCATATTTGCTATTTAGATCTAAAGGAATCATATCGAGATGTTTCTGCATTTTAATTTCAACTCTCAGACATCAAATATTATAATTTAACATTTGAACTGAAGAAAATCACTGGTCCAACAGTGAGAATTAATTTTCAAAAATTATTCAAATTAATTATTCTTCTAATTATTTCAACATGGAGAAAACGAAAATAACCTTGAAAATTTCGAATTAGCTATTAATAATATAGTACCACAAATATGAAAAGATATAATATTTCGGTTTCGTTTGTATTTTTCTGTGACTGTATCGTAATAATTTGGTACATTATTATTGCTTGCTTTGTTTATTATTAATTCAGTTTTTCGTTTTTACTTTTTACATAAAATAATAATTATGTAAAGTAAATGAAAATATAATTTAAAAACATTATAAACACACAAGTACAAAATCGTACGTTGTATTGTGAGGCATGGCAACGTTAGAAATGTACAGACAGCAATTGGGAATTTACAGTTAGGATTGGTTCAGTCTGTGCTAACATTGATGGAATGCTTGTGTATTTTCTGTTAAATATATATATTATATTATTAATATATATATAAATATATAATATATATATTAATATAATATCGTTATTATAATATATAATATATATATAGTAATATATATATATATATAATATATATATATATTATATATATATATAATATTCTTAAAAAAATATATATATAAATAGAAAAATAATAATAAAATTAATGAGAAATATATATTAAAAACATAGTATAAACACATTTATAATATATATATATATATAATAAAATATGGAATATATTTATTAGAAAATGAATTTTATTAAAATAAACCTATATTTAGCAATATGTTATATTAATATATAGTATTATATTATAGATAATATTATTCCAGAAATACATCAGTTTTTTAGTGATATTCAATTTTGCAGATTTAAAATAACGAGAATGGCACACCGCATTGTAAAAATTCGGCGGGCAGTTTCTCTGTTACATGTGTGGTCTGGTTACTTTTTCTGACCAAAAACGTTCGATTACATGCTCTAATGATAGAAGGCTGCAATATTCGAGGCATATTTCGTTATGCGTACGGAGCCAGACAAGCACGGGCTCGCAACATTGCGTCTGCAATACATGGTGCTGTGGCGCCTACCGATGGTATGAACATATAACAATACAATTCTAATTGCCTTTTGCCATTTCAAATGATTATTTGGAGGGAGCCCTCAAATCAAGTAAAACGATTACTATTTCTGCATGATACCTCCCGTCAGCTGGCATGTCAAGAAAAAAAAGGCGACTGTATATGTACCATACTAAAATTCCCGTCAGCCATCCCTACAATACACCATGCAGACGGTTATTTCCCATAACCAATTTCCATCCAGTACTAACTAACAATTTGGAGTTAGACGTAGCTGAGGATTGTGGAAGCGACGGAAGCCACCTTTGTCCATTTCCTCACATCAAATGATCCGTGAATATTTAGTGAATTGACACTCAATGAATCTTGTCAGCCAAAAATTTGTTTATCGTCAAGCTGAATTTAAAGATGATTTAACTTCGAGACTCATTGAGACCTAGCCTTAAAAGTTCAAAATCAGAGCTTTTGGCATCAAGGTTTCAAGAAAAGAATCTCCTACTAATTAAATTTTCAGTTGTCCACATATAGTTTAAGTTTCACGATCTTGAATCAATACTTTCAGAAATGAAAGATTCTCTTGTTGTCTGTTGTGATGTGACTGGTTTGGTGATGCTTTTGCATTTAGAATACATAGCCAGAAGACTGGGACTTTCATAAAGATTCTTCTAAGTAATAAAAGAGTATTGCTAAATAATGGACAATTCTCTTCCTCTTCTAATTCCATATTGGACATTCTGTGCCATTGAAAAGAGAACGTATGTTAAATTGAAAGACTTCTGTCTATCTTTTTTGAAAATAAATACCCGACCATCGCTGGAACCTCTGTGGAGACTTGATAGGATCATTGCATAATTACTGTTTGGGTATTGCATTGGGATACAACAAGTACGTGCTGTTTTCCTCTGTAACTAGGATATGGTCGGGATACGTCTTCTCATCTACAACGTAAGGTCTGCCAGCTAGGGAAAATCTCATTGCCAGGTGAGAAAAATGTTCAGCATCCTCCTCGGTAGACAGAACAAAAATTATTTGGCCACCTTTTACACATCAACTTGACTACATGAAAAACTTTTATGTGATATGGGAATAGGACCAAGGATGGTAGAGGTTATCAGTAAACCTATATTATTCAGAAACAATTCCAAAACTCGTGATGCTAAAAGTTAATGAGCAGCATCTTGGTGTGACCGCAAATGGTGATCGTAATACTCTAAGGATGTTACATTTAGAGCTAGTTCTTGCTAAACCTGAAAAGCCAGCATGGAAACATTAAAAGAGTTGTTCATGGACTCCAGGAATCGTAGGGTGATAACTACGTTGATATTGTGGTTTCACTTCTCTAGAAACGTATCGTTAATTAGGGTGCAACATGTCACTTAAGATCCATTTCCTACATTCTAACCTGGACTTCTTCCCTGACATTTGTGGCGCCGTGAGCGACGAACATGGGTGAGAGATTTCATCAAATATATCTAAATGGAATGAAGGTATCAAGGTAATGGAACGCCTCCGATGCTTTGCAGACTATTGCTGGGAAACATGGGACAAGAGACGAACCCAGAAACCAGTCACAAGCGAGTAAGCAAAACGAGATGTCATTTCAAGAGATTAGACATTTAAAATGTGAGGTTTACCTGATTATAATTGACATGAAAAGTTTATAACATGGAGACCAACATAAGGCAACAGAGTAATAACAGAGTTAACTTGTTCACATAAATTTATTTACATTTTTTGTAGTTGTGTTACTTATATTTATAGAATATTAAAGAGCTCAATTTGATAATCTTTTCGAGTAGGTATATTCATAGTAAGTTCTATATGTTATTATTATAATAGTGTAATAATAATCTTCAAAAAGCCAGAGAGCTAAACATAAAGATTATTATCAAATTTGAGTTATCTCGACCAAAAATAGTATATAGTTTTTACATAATTTGAGCTAGGAAAATTTTATCAAATTACAAATATGTTTGACTAGATGTAATTCCCTGGCATTATCTTTGAGACACAATATTATCTAACGACCACAACAACATATTTCAGACTAGTGGTTTTAATAGGGAAGCCACATTTACCCGATTGACCACTAAGTATGATTCTTTCATTCCTCATTTAATTTCCTCATCCCTAAAGTTAATTTGTGAAAACTTTATTCTGACAGAGCATATAAAATTTCTTCACCTGTCAGAAGAATTAAATTTCCTGAAAACAATCTTTTTTCAGAAAAATGGATGTCTCGAGCATACTGAAAATATTTCTTTAGAAAACAGAATATCTTTAAAAATTCAACAACCTCTTCCGGCCCAAATTAACTGTATCGAGGAGGCTTTTATATCTCAGTTACCATTTTTGGGAATGTGCAGTTACCAAATTGAAGAGGAAAAAATTAATGAATATTAAAATTATTATTACTACTAATTAATATATATACTGATTTTCCTCTTTAATAATGATTATCCAAATGGAATACTTTTTCAAGTCTATAGAAAGACTCCTCAGATCTTTTTGCTCTCAGTTGAGTATACAAACTATATCACTTGTGGTGGCTTGATAGTCGCATAATATTGGTAATCACTAACTTCGAATCTTTCAAAACCCGCATGCGCTGTAGGCAACAAAGATGTTTCCTCAGAACTTTGAAGCATAACATCATCTCCCTTTTTCAGCTATTTAAACTCAGCATTCTCTACAATCAAATCACCCTTTATGAATTGAAATTTAAAATTTTAGATTTTTGAATGATGAGCCAGATCTCCATTTGTTGATATCTTTGTATATATGGCACCACAAACCCAAGTTAAATGAAATTTTCTATTCCGATATGAGCTCTATAAATATTCTCTGAAGAATTTGATATTGGAATGTATATCTAATATGCATACATATTATATTTTATATACTTTATTTATTTTTATATTTCATATGTAAATTATTTTTAAAATGTCATTTCTTACTTTTTTATGCTCTTGCACCACTGGTATTTAGATTTGCTCATGTTCCTAATAATTAAAATATTATATATTTTGTAAAAAAAATGTTTAGAGTTTTGTTTGGTGCCACTAGCTAATATATATTATATATATATATATATATTAGCTTATATTATATTGATATATATAAATATATATTATATTATATAATTATATTATATTATATATAATATATATATAATAATACCTATTTTATATAATCATATATATATAATTTTTATTATAATCACTATATTATCTGTTATATATATAATATTTTAGTCATACTAATATTACTCACTATAATATAGTATATATATATATATATAATATATATTATATATTATATTATATATATAATATTTATATATAATAATACTATATATATATAATATTAACTTAATAACTTATGATATAATTATAATAATGAGTAGTATATATATTAATATATAAATATATATATAATATATATATAATATTACTACTATATATAATATATAGTATATATTAGAATTATATTATATTATATATATATATAATAAATATATATTATATATATTATATATTTATATATATATATATATAGCTATCTATACTATATATATAATATATATACATAGTATATATATTAATATATAATTATATAATTATTATAAGAAAACTATTTATATATTATATTAAAAATATATATTAACTATATTATAAATATATTAACTATTAAAATATATATAATATATTATTATATATATATATATAATATATATATATAATATATATATATATATATATAATATTATATATATATATATATAATATATAAGTGCTGGACCAGTGAGTAACATGAAAAGGAACTTCTTCATTTTCGTCACTTCGTGTGACTCGTGAAAAAGTAATCCATTGACTTTATTCCGTTTCATTTGTGGAAAAAAAGTAATGAGTTTACAGTTACTGCCGTTTGCTATAGTATAATTATATTATCACACCCACCAGAAAACAAGAAAAGTAGTAGACAGATAATGAACACAAGTCGAAATAGAGAAGCCTTAGCCCCTTATTACCGTCCCTTTTACCTTCTGTAGTGAAGAACTCCTAGCATTCAGAAAATCCACCATAAGAGCTCTGGGACAAATGGCGACGGTACCCTTACTATGGCATTTTACTCAATGTGAGTTCATCCCCTTTAGCCCAGGGTGGGAACAACCATACCCACCAACAAAAACCTACCCCGTCCATTCACTCTATTTTAATGCCCATTTCTCTTCCACGCGTCATGACCAAGCCCTCAACATCCTCTATCTTTCCTGGCATTCCGGTTGTGAGCTGGGAGCGCAAATTCACTGTTCTTCAGTCTCCCAGCCCGTCAATTCCCAGCAGACTCACCACTGCACATCCGTCAACCAACCAACTATCACGCCATCCTTTCACAGCGACTAAACATCTCAATGTGCTTTCATTCATTCTCTCATCATTTACTCCTTTCTTCACACCACCCAACTTCTTAATGAGTTCATTCCTCATTTTAATCATTTCTTCTCAAGTCTATAATGGCATAATTCTTCCTTAATAAAAGAGAGCTTGAGAACTAACACATTCCTTCTATACGCATAGTTCTCACTACTATACATTAAACAAGGTAATGACATAACCTCATGTAGACCCTATCGCACTTCAAGACAGTCCTTTACATCCACCAACGATTTAATTGCATCCAGCCACTTTCCTGCCATTCACAACTTTCCTACTTCACTCTGCATCATCCGTTCCCTTTTCATCCAACATATATCCTAAATATTTAAACTCGGACACTTGTTCCAGTTGCTCACCATCTAACATAACTTCACTTCCAGGACTGTCCTCATTCACAACCATAACCTTACTTTTATCTACGTTTACTTTAAACTCATCCTTTAACACATCCTGCCAAATCTCTCAACCAATCCTCTCAAACATGAGAAAATATGTAAACATATATGAAGTAATTGAAAGTAAGTGTAAAATGACTGGCAAAGTTGATTTGGGTGAGGATATGAGATGTGTTTATTTACTAGAAGGAGCAAATGTTGATACAAATTCGCATACTGTGGAAAGGATGCTTGGGAATTTAAAACGTTTAAGGATTGTTTAATAAATGTATGTGAGGGTTTGGGTGCTAAAACATTTGAAAGAAGCAGATGGTAGATAAAAGAAAATATGTCTCATGAAAGGGAGCAAAACATGGAAGAGGTTAGAATAAATAAGAAGAATAAATTTGGTGAGGTGATGAAGTGTCTGTTGTGTCGATTAATAAACCATTATGCGGCTGAATGTCCAATGAGAGGATAGTATAAAAGGAAAGAAGCAGCTGTGTGTGTTGGAAGAGGTAGTAGGTTGATAGAACAAGCTGGTTGTATGAAAGGGTTTGGTAGAGGATGAGGTTTGAAGAATAAGGATTCATTAACAGGGAATCAGATCTTTTTTAATGAAAATGTAATAGGTAAATAAAAGAAAAAGAAGTTGAATATGATGAAATATGTGCAAGCGTGGATACTGGATGTCAGAAGAATGTGATAGGTGAAAAGTGATTAGACTTAGTGCTAAGTAGTATGAATGAGAGTGAAACAGAAGAGGTTAAAGGATCTACGAGATGAATAAATGTAAAATATGTTTGAGGATTCCACTTATCAGGCAGTTAAAAGACTGAAAATACCTTGTTATATAAAGAATCGAGGGGTTTTCTTAGGAACAGATGTATTAAAAGGTAATGTACCTTGATTCTTAGGAAGTGAGTCATTGAAAGGATGGATACAAGTATAAATCTGAGGAAAGATGAATTAAACAAACGTGTTTTTACTTTTTAATGATATAAAAGTTAAAAGTAAAGTGAATGAAAGACCATTTTAAAATAAGTTTAAAAGGTTTAAGATTTTATAAATGAGAACAATAGAGAAAAGGTAGTACATAGGTTACATTTACAATTTGGTCATCCAGGAAAGGAAAGGTTATGGGATTTAGTTAGAGATGCTTATAGGGATGAGATTAATATTGAAGAATGGAAGAAAATAAATTGTACAGAAAATGTGAGTGATAAATGTGATTTTTGTATTAGGTATAAAAAGACTCCTAGTAGACATGTGGTGGGTTTCCCCATCGGCAAAAAGATTTAATGAAACGATTGCAATGGATCTAAGTGAGATAGATGGACATAGATTTCTGGTCATGATTGATTTAGGAACTAGGTATTGTCAGGCCTGTTGGGTTCAAAATAAGGAACCTAAAGTAATTGTAGAAAAAGTGTTAGAAAAATGGATTAGCATATTTGGTGCGCCTGAAAGGTTTTTGAGTGATAATGGTTTGAAGTTTCAGAATGAAGAAATGAAAGTGTTGTGTGAAAGATTCATTATGATTCAATAGGCAACTGCGGCTGAGAAAAGATGGTGGGATTGTTGAAATATTTCATGAGAAAAATGAAAGATGAGGGAGTTAACAAGAATGGTTTGGTAGATCGAAATGGTTATTCTCCTAATCAATTAGTGTTCGGAAAAAATCTTAGGTTACCTAATAACACAACCGAGGAGGAAAATAGCATGGAGTAATAGGTGTAGAGGGGGAAATGTTAATGAAAAATACCTGGATGGAATAAGGAAAAGTCGAGTAATACACATACAACAAGAAGCAGAAGATAAGATAAAGAAAGTAATGAAGGGGGCAAATAAGAGAACAATGTCGAATTGGTTGAAGCAGGTGAGGAAGTTTATTATAAGAGAGAAATAGATAAACAGTGGAGAGGCCCAGCAAAGATGATATGAAGAGATGGAAAAACTACAATAGTAAAACAAGGGGGAACTTTAAGGGATGTAGCAAGGGTACACACACATAACTAGATTGGCAGGTATACCTCCAAATATAGAGGATATTGGTGATAAAAAAAGAGGATAAAACGGTTATACTATATAAGAAGGGTTAAGAAGGGTGATATTAGTGATGAAGATGTAGGGAGAGAGGAGGAATTTGTAATAGTTGAAAGTGAAACACCCAATGTAAATGAAGATGAGGAGGAAGAGGAAGAGAAGCAGGATGGAGAGAGAGAGAGAGATAGCAACATGGAATTCTGACTAAAATAAAGATCGGAAGAAGGTATAGATGTAAAAATAAAAGAATGGGGAATGTATGGATGTGAAAGTCTTAAGTAAAGCAGGCAAGGCTAATAGTAAGAAATTGAGTGATTGTTATAATATTAAAAATGTTTCAAGTGGGGAGTGTGGTTGGATAGATTTTCGCAATTATAAAGAGATTGAAAGTATTAAGGATCAAGAGGAAGTGTGGCCGTGTAATTGTGATGATGAAAGGGTTTTGAATGCTAAGATAAAGGAAATTGATAATGATAATTGAGAAATGAATGATGTCTCTAAGAAGGTTAAAGATATCTCTTAGATGGGTGATTATGGAAAAATTGAAAGAAGTAAAAGATATATGTAACACTAGATTAGTTGCAAGGGTGTTTGAAGAAGGAGACGATTTAATTACGGAAGCTCCAACTTGTTCAGGGGAGGTTTTAAGGATCTGTTTAAGTATTATAAAAAGGGAGGGATGGGAGTGTACTAATGGTATAAAATCTGCATATTTTTAAGGTGGTGTGATAAACTGACGTGTTTATGTGGTTCCTCTAAAGGAAGCGAAAGAGCAGTGTATTTAGGAATTAAAGAAAACTGTGTATGGCTTGAAAGATGCTGCCAGAGCTTGGTATGACAAGGTGGTTGGTGTAATTGAGGAATTAGGAGTTATAAAAAGTAAATTGGAACCAGCTTTATTTTTATTGAAAAAAGAAGGGAGATTAACAGGGATTATGTGCATGTAGATGATTTTTGTTTTGGTGGTTCGGAGACATTTATGGAGGAGGTTATAAAAGGTATGAAAGAAAAGCTAGAAATAGGCTCAGATGTTCAAGGTTTTAAGTATAGATGGGTTAACATACACGAGTATAAAAAGGGAGTGTAGCTGGAACAAGAGAAATATATGGAAAGTATAAATGTTCCGGATAATAGAGATTTTTTGGGTGATAGGGAAATGGAGTAAGGAACTGACCTTATGTAGATCTTTAGTGGGACAAATAATTTGGGTGAGTGGTCACACGAGACAGGATTTTTGTTATTCTGTGGGGCGAAAGAAGTAGATTTTTAAAAGGAAGTAAAGTGGAAGAAATGAGGTAATTAATTAATATAATAAAAAGAGGAAAAGAATCAATATGGGTATTTGGTCGAGTACACATGAATGTAAAATTGAAGTGGAAGTGTATAAAGATGCATCTTATGGTATGGAAGAAAGTGTCAGTCCTCAGGTAGGTTATGTTGTGGCTCTGAAGGATGAAAAAGGGAATAGATGTCCTATTGTTTGGAAGTCCTGGTGTATGAAAAGGGTTGCGAGATCTAGGATTGAAGCAGAAGCTATTGCGTTTATAGAAGGTACACAAGAAGGAATATATTTGGAAGAATGGTGGAAAGAAACTGTTGGAGGTGGTGAGAGGTTGCAAATTAAAATGTATAGACAGTAAGACTCTTAGGAATGCAATTTATTCGGTGACACAAGTGTTGAGCAAGGGTTTACGAATAGAGGTTGAATGAATCAAGTGGATGTTAGAAGAAAAAAGATTCCGAAACCAACTAGCGGATGTGTTTACAAAAGGAAGAGTGGATGTTAGTGGCATAAAAGATTATATGGAAGGAGGAAAGGAAGGGGAGAGAAAGATATTAGATTGATTATTTTTTTATGTTTTCAGCATTGTATAGCATTTGATGAAGTGGGTTTTCTGCATGATGTTTTTTCTTCCTATTGCTATGCTGCCTCGTTGTAATGTTTTTACTTTAAGTTAAGTAGTTTGTTTTGTCTTTTTTTTGTCTGTTAATATTGATTTTAACTAAGATTAATATTTTTTTTGCTTTATAAGGGCACAATAAATTAAAAAGGTGTATAATATTTTGGAGGCTGGTTGGTATTTGATTTGCCCCTTAGGCTTTTTTATAGTAACATTCGAGATTTTTTGGACACATTAACCGGTTTTATTTACTTCTGGTTTGGTATACACCGTGTGACCACGCGGGTTTACTTATTGGGAAGGTATTCAAAATGACGGTACGGGTCTAACGTCGATATTGTTAATATTGAGCACTGAGTGTCTTTGACTGTTATTTTCTTCTGTTTTGCATGAGATGAGTGCCGTCATGATGTTAATTGAGAGATAATGTATTAGCTTAGATAATATAAATATATATATCTATATATTATATAACTATATATATAATAATATACAAATAATATATATATATATAATTAGTATATATATATATATTATATAATATATTTACTATAATATACACAGTAATATATATATATAATAATTAATATATATATATAGTAAGTGAGTTACATTAACTACCTCTCTAGGTTAACACGGCCTTACTTTTTGTACAGAGTATCGGGTATCACCGTAACAAAACAATTTATTATGCAGCGGTGTATGGTAACAAGCCATAACTGCCCAAAAAAGAAATCACGAGAGAAATGATTACAGCAAAAAACACTCCTACTATTTTATTAAGTAAAGGAACGATAATGTCGAATCCTAAAAAAACATTTCCATGAATTGTGACAGAGCTTAAAACTTGTAATTATTTTATCGCGAAAATGTTACACTGCTCTCTCATCAAGTGTTGTTTTGAAGTTTCTACATTTTTTCTTATCTCATCAAGGCTTATACATTTTAAACTCCACAAGTACAATAAAAAATAAAAACGATTTTTTTGCGTAGAATAATTTTCATACGCTTTTAATACCGCAAAATTATGTCATGTATTTTACAAGGTATTACTAAAAGTGTTTAGTAATTTTCAATGATCATTAGTATTTAAGAGTATTAGAAAAATTATGTTTAAAAAATAGAAACCGTTTAAAATAAATACATTGAAATATGGAGAGATAAATTTTGTTATAAATAAGGGACCGTAAGTTTTATGACATCAATTTCTGTTATTATCTTTCTTCATAATTTAAATATAGTGTGCGACTATTTGTCTGGAATAAGCACGAATAGAGCTGAAGGTTCCCCTTCCTGAATAGAAACATTGAGGGGAGGGTCAACGTGTGAGAAGAACTGATAAATTGAAATGTTGTGAAGAAAGGGATAAAGAGAGAATAAATGAAAGTACGTTGAGATGGTTTGGTCATTGTAGAGAGGTAGGATGATAGTCGGTTGTCTAAGCGGATGTATAGTGTTCGGAGTATGCTTGTGAATTGAAAGCCTGGAAGCCGATAGAAAAATGTGATTGAGGCAGTGAAGGATGCCTGGAGGAGAGAAGTGTGAGTTTGACAGAAGCGACAAGAAAGGTGCATAATAGGAGTGAATGGCGGGGTTTTTTGAGGGGCTATGGTTTGTAGCCCCTCGGGCGAGAGGGATGACCCTCTACAGAATGACGAGATGCATAGTGAGAGGTCCACGCTCGTTCCGTGACAGCCTCTAGGGTGGATTTTCAGTCTGCTACGAAGTTTCACTTAAAGGTATAAAGTGGGGTGGTAAGGCTGGCTTTCTTTTCGACCTTGTGTCATGGTTCTTCTACTAACTGTTTCTTTCCGGCAATGGTACGCAACTTACACCCAGTCCTTCGCGGGAAAGGGGATAAGTGAGATGGATGATTATAATAATTATATATATCCTTTTATATATATATATGAGTATATTATATATTATATATTATATATATTATTATATATTATAAGTATAATATATATATTATAAATAGTATATATTAATAATATATATATTATTATTAGGATATTAACTATACATAGTGATATTATATACACAGAGAGGTAGCGTCAGAAAATAAGGAACATTACGAATTTAGTACAATATCTTACAATGTAAGATATAGCGAGTTTTGTGGGAAATGTGTGCGCAGAACAATGTAACGAAGTGTAAATCAGAACGTATTATTCAGTGCTATGCGTGTGTCCTGTTAACCATTCAGTTTCCCTTTGAGGAACTGTCGTTTGTGTGTTGTCGAAAGGTTAATCAAGAAGGCCCAGATTGAGCAGAGAGCAAACATTAATTCCTGTGTAAATAAGGAAAATCCCCTACAGAAATATTTAATTTAATAAAGGAATAATTTAATAATCATTATTGCGAACTTTAAAGAAGGGAGGGAGTAGATGATGAGAGTGTGGGCAGACACCATCAACAGCGCGTAATGTTGACACCATTGCTAGAGTACGGGGGTTAATCAGAACTGACAGGAGGCAAACCACTGATGTATGTTACCAATATTGTTCAAGGATCTCTCATGGCAGTTTGTCTCCTGCGAGATTCCTCTCACAAGACTTTGAGACACGAGCAGTGTGAAAAGCGGAACCTACATAAGCGGGAGAGCTCTTGGCTAGGCAGTGAAGCGGATTGAGGATGTTATGATTATGAGTAAATAACTGGCGCAGAGACGTGTGTTACTCTGTAGACCCCTCAAACGAAGCGACAGACCTCTGACTTGAAATCTCGAGTACCAAGAAAAAAAGTTTAAAGCAGATCGCTCAAAGGGAAAAGTCTTTTTGATCATTACAATGGTCTCGTGCAATTTGAGTTCATACCTCAGGGTATCCGTACAGCTTTATAAGCAGTATGCACAATTCGATATTGAGCCGTCGTCTTCGTGTTTGACGGGATCCGACAGAAAACTCTCCCGAGCTTATCGGAAAGCGGAAAATTGGTTTGCATCAATGTACATTCGCCTGGCACATTACTCGTTCAACTCCTTGTAATCTGAATATCTGACGAACAGCTACGTACCTGTCTTTTCTCTCAAACCTTCATTACTCCCCCAGATTTGGCTCCAGCTGATTTTTATTTTTTCCCTCACATAAGATCTGTTAAAAAGGGCGACGATTCAATGTGTGCTAACGTACGGAGTGAGTATGAAAAGGTCAAACAAAAGGTGACTTACAGAGATCTTTCGATGCTGTGTTACGAAGTGCTGGCAAAGTAGTGACGGCCGAAGGAAGTACTATGAAGTGGTGGTGTGTAATATGTTGTATCATAATTCATATAAATATTAGGTTTTTATTTTAAGAACCATATTATCGCTTAGTTATATTTATAGAATTCTGATCACCCTATACTTAAAGGGGTGATCAGATTCAATAATCCGATAAATAAAGTTTAATCATAAGTTGAGGTGTATTTTTGAACTCTACCTTCAGTATATAATATAATATATTATATATAATATTATATATATTATAATATATTAATATAGTATATATATATATTAAAATATATATATATATTATATATATAATAATAATATAATTATTAATATATATATATATATATTATTATTATTAATATATATATATTATATATATTAATTATATCTATATATTTTCCAAGACTGGTGGTAAGGTGCATGACATGCACCGGAAACAGAAAAAGTAGTAGAAAAATATGACAAGTCGTAACACGAAAGGCCCACCCTTACGCCCCCTGTTACCTATTAGTGAGTAAACTCGTGTCGCAGTCAGAAATCCACCCTATAGAGTTTTCACGGACTGAGCGACGGACGCCCACTAATGGCATCCGTAAATGTAGTGATTCAATAACTTGGACCCAGGTGGGCACAAACATATCCCATCACAAAAACCCCAACTCATACACTCCATTATGGTACGTCTTTCATCTTGCCTTGCAACTCTATACAATTACCCTCTCCTCTAAGTATTCCTTTAACTGACTTCGAATCCATCTTTTTCTTACAGTTTCTCACCTTCTCCAGTTGGTCGAATTCCCAGCACATTCTCAAATACACTAAACATCTCGCCTAAGCAACCCGACTATCATACCATCTTCCCAATACCAAACCATCTCGATGTGTCTAGTCAATTTTCTCTCATTTTTATTTCACTTTCAAACAACTAACAACTCCCTAAAATGCGTTCATTTTCTCAATTTTAATATAACTCTTCTCACACCTAGCACAACCCTGAATGATTGATCCATAGTACTGGAACACATTGTATCAAAACTTTGTCTTCAGATCTATTCCTTGCTTATTCCAGATCATATATAATATAATATATATATATAATAAATATATATATTTAATATATTATTAATTATAAATAATATATATATATCTATATGATATATTTGTAATATATATATATATAATTGTGAATGGCAGGAAGGTTTGCTGTGGCAATTAAATCGTTGGTGAATGTAAAGACTAAGTATTGAGTGTGGTAGAGTCTTACATGAGGGTAGTTTGTTACCTGTGTTATTTGTATGGTAGTGAGACTAACTATGGTTCATGGATAAGAAATATAGATCAATGTGTGTTTCAAATGTGTTTTCAGATTAGGACATTACTAGGAGAATGCTAGGTGTGAAATAAATTAATAAAAATGAGGAATGAACGTATTAGAGAGTTGTGTGGTGTGAAGAAAAAGGGTAAAAATGAAGATGAAAAAAATAAAAATGAAAGTTTGAAATGGTTTGGTCACGTGGTGAAAAGGATGAATTATAGTCAGTTGGTTAAGGAGATGTATAGTGGAGAGTGTGTTGGGAACTCGCACCGCGGAGAACCGAAGAGAAAGTGGAATTGAGTATCGGTGATAACGAATGTCTTGAAAGGAGTAGAATTGATGAGTTATTGCATAGAGGCGTAGAGAATAAACGGTGCATGAATAGGAGAGAATGGCGGTAGGTTTTGTATGTGAGGGCAATGGTTGTTTGGACCCACTGGGCCAAGGGATTGACCCTTTACATTGACGATATTACTCATAGTGAGGGATCCGTCGCTAAGTCCCCCACTGAATAAGCTTAGGGGTGGATTTTCTGTCTGTGACGATGCTTTCAAAAGCTAATTATGGTATCATATAGAGGTTAAGGAGCTGGGCTTTCTATTCGAACATTTGTCATATACCTCCACTGCTGCTTTCTTTCCGATGCTTTGTAGCGCTCCTTCTCACCCAATCTTGGGCAACAAGGTAGGTAAGAAAGAAAGAAAGATATATATATAATATATAGTATATATATATAATATATAATATTAGATATATATATAATATATTAAATTATTATATATTATTACAATTATTATTACTATATATATATATACCTATAATATATATATATATATATATATATATATATAGTATATATATATATATTAAAAATTTAATTCCCTACCTTTTGACTTAGTTTAAAGGCAGTTTTTTTAGCTGCTTCTTTCACTTCTTGACATTCTTCTAATCTGGCAATGAACACAACAAATAAATTTCAGGAAAAGTAAATAAAAATAAAAAAAAATAAAACTACTATTGCATAACTTCAATACACAGTATAAAAATTAAATAAAAATTAAAAAACCAAAAAAAAATAAAAAGATTTGAATATTATTTAATCTCTCTGAATTTTTTAAATAATCAGGTTTTAGAGAGATGAAAAAAAAAAATTCAAAATAAGTATTTAAAAAAAAAAAGAGGGTAGGGCTAGAGAAGAGAATAGGAATCAAATAAAAACAAAAGCAAAAATTGACAAACCAAGAGAAATAAGAAACGATGGAGAGAGGCAACCTTAAGTTGATCAAAACTTACGAAGGACAAAAAGGAAACGATTGTAAAGATAATGCAGTTTATTGAAATAATTAAGAATAAATACATCTTTCAATATTATTATTATTATTACAAAATCACAAATAACATGAGTTTAAAAGATACTCGATATGATGTTATTTATATGTAGCAATATCAGATATTGTAATAAGGCTACTTAGCTACATTATGACAAAATTTCGTTTTCTACTGGCAGAGAAGGTTTGACACCAATTTTTTTAAAAGGTAAGATTAGATAGACATATAGCTAATAATAATAATATATAATAATAATAATAATAATAATAATAATAATAATAATAATAATAATAATAATAATAATAATAATAATAATAATAATAATAATAATAAAATATAATCTTGCATAAATTTATAGCATCGTATCATTAAGCTTACCTAAGGAAAAGAAGAACATGAGATTGTCTACTTCGTATTTCCATTAAAAAAAAAAAAAAAAAAAAAAAAAAAAAAAAAAAAAAAAAAAAAAAAAAAATATGTATGGGGGTTCCTGGTTCTCCAAGTTCACCACATATTTTCGTATGAACGAAAGCTCAAAGCGATTTCCAATAATAATAATAATAATAATAATAATAATAATAATAATAATAATAATAATAATAATAATAATAATAATAATAATCTACTAAACCCTATTGTGTCACAAATACTGAATGATATGATATGACCTATAAAACTTCCAGCATTTAAAGAAAACACTAAAAATTATTATTATTATTATTATTATTATTATTATTATTATTATTATTATTATTATTATTATTATTATAATAAATTTATTAGTGATACAAAAGAGTCCATATTTATTTTTCCTTTGAATATTTAGTAAAATAATGATTAATAATGAACGAAGAAGACCAAGATTTCCCCAACATTTATTTTTACAACTTTATTTCTTGCTACTGAAGTTTGGCATGACATTAAAATAATCAAAGAGTTACTCCAGTCAGGATATCCCCTTCTTATTAAATATAATTTATTATTATATTATATTATTATTATATTATTTATTATTATTTATTATTATTATTATTATTATTAATTATTATTATTATTATTATTATTATTATTATTTAGCCAGACTTGATATAAAATTCCTTTCCGCCTAATCATTTGTCTCTCACTCGTTCTCAAATTTTGTTTTCACAAATTACAAATTAAATGTCACTAAGAATTAGATTACCAAATAATACATACTTTGACTGCAATTGGCGTATTACCCCAGTCCTCTCAGCCTCTTTTGTTTCATGGCTCTCTATCTCCTCATTTTTCTGTTTTAGTGAAGTTTCACATTCCTGAAAACAAGTTACAACTCATATACCTAAAGCAAACTTATAACATGTACCCAGGCATACACTAATTACCCTCTATAAACCATAACTTTCCTCGATTTTTACAAACTGATAAACATAATTTTGTTTCATCTTATATCAGAGAAGTTTTGACAGAGAAAAACAACTGAAGCTGGTATCTACACTAAGCTATCAATTTATACGTCATATTTGTTACTCCTCTTCGTCATACAATTAGCTCAGAATTAAGTGTCATGTAACTTTTCTATGGTTTACAATTTAAAAGCAAGCAAAATAAATATTTGGAGCATCCATCAATCAATTTGGCACTGGCCGATAAAAAAGGGACACATTTAGCATTCAGAACTGCCAGTAATTACACCATCAATCAATCTCGCATCAGATGGCGATGTAGCTTCATTAGAAGTCGATTCGTAATCAAAGTCTGGTTGTTCACTGAGAAGAAGGGGAATGTTGTCATGAGATGCAAGAGATGATGGAGTACTTTTCTTTTTTGAAGTATAATCTTCGCTTCTGCACCTATTAATTTTATGTTCAATTTCACGGTCGTCGTCAAAATTCTCTCTCTCAAGCCACTCACGGCCTCTATCATTTGTACCAAACGGTTCTTCTCTTTTAAATGCTTCTGAGTACTGTTGCAGATTAATGAGCATTTTGCTAATATTTAGTGTCTTTTCCTGAAGCCGTGAAACTATTACTCCTTTCTCTCCTATTTCCATCTCACACTCCTAAAAGCGAAGGTGAAATATTAGAAGTTTTAGATAAATTTTTAGGCAGAAACTGGTGAATAGAAGATGTTAGCAAATAACTTCCATATATTACTCTACAATGATTTATGATTAGATTATTAAAATCCTTGTTAAATCTGGAATTAAATTTCTAAGTATTTTGTATATTGCATTTTAAAGTAACTCATGAAAAGATATAGATTAAATATAATTACAAATAGATCATGAAATGAAATAAAAAACTTTAAAATGTGGCTAATAGAAGTTGAAAGCAGGACTCAAAATATTTGTGATAAAAGGCATTGTCAACAACAGAATAAGAACATTTTTATACAATTATTTGCATGAAAGTCGAAAAAAATATTTTCTTTCATATTTGTACTACAACAAATAGATTTTAAAAATGATCCAACTACTTATTAACATTTATAAAATATGTGAAACAGAATTAGTAAGGAGAAATGTACTAGAACGCTGTGAAAAAGTATAAAGTGCTGAAAATAGAAAGCTTCAAAATTTTAACAATCGAACCGACATACATTAAAACAAAGAACTTTCGCATTTGCTCCTACCTTTTTATCCTGTACGATTAAGCCATTTTACCAATATAAAATGAAATCAAATTGA
>JABUQX010064336.1:5000-10000 GCA_015478945.1 Trachelipus rathkii | reverse complement strand
TAACGAAAAAGATGAGATAGTAAGAAGAGACGCAACGTGTGAGGGTAATTTTTAACGCATATAAAAAAATTATGGAAGAACTATTTCTTAAAAATTTAAACACTTTAAAATTAAAAAAAAAAAAAGAAATATAAATACGTCTTAAAAATAAAATAAAACTTTTATATGAATTAAATAGTAATTACATATGTTATCCAAATTATTATTTTTGAAAAAAAATATTAAAAATTTTTACGATATTTTGAATATATGCCAAATTTACCCATATTGCAAAAAGTCTAAGGCTAAAAAAATCTGAAAAGTCTAAATCGAAAATTCAAAGTGGGTGTGCGTGTTCGTGGAATATTAATTATTTATTTGTTAATATGCCAGTTAAATGTAATTTATTAAAATTACAATATTAATTAATTATTTGTTAAAATGTCAATTAAATTTAATTTATTAAATTTATACGACTGTAAAGTGCCTCTAAAGTAAATAATTTTGTTCATATATATTTTCGTACATTTGTCATGAAAAGCCATATATAAATATATTCTGTTCGGAAACGTAAATATGCTAAAAAAAACTTTGACTTCGACTTCATCTATATAAAATATTTTCAAAAATGAAATATTTTCGGATAATTACGTATATATATTTACTTACATGTTTTATTTAAACTAAACAATACCATAGGGTAGATGCATAACAGGTTTCTGAAATGCAAATGCGTGGCAGACCGCTCGCTTCAAATGCGTGCTGCGGGCGAGCGGTGCCGTATCGTTGTCATATATATATATATATATATATAGGTCCTATTCTGTTTTACGACTCCGTCAGTTTTAATTTTTTTTTGTTTTTTTTTTAATATATTGACTATATGATCCAAACATGAATGTTCAGTGGAACGGCATGATTTTCAAAAGATTCGAAGTAGTTTTAAATAATTTTTAAAATTCACATCCAAGATAAATATAATATCCCAGATTATTTTTATCGAAAAAGAACTTCGCTTGAGAAAAAAACCAAATTAAATTTTGAATAAAGTTAAAAATATTTTTAAAAAAATAAAAAAAAAAAAAAAAAAAAAAAATAGGCCTATATATATTTTTTTTTCGTATATGAAATATCTCAAAAAGTACAACACTTAGAGAAAAACCAATTACATATTTGGAATCAGCGTATAAAGCTTATTACAAAAATGTAAAAAAAATAAAAAAAAAAACTGCAAAAAAAAAAAGAAATTTTTTTTTTAGCGGGCTCGAGCGACGGGGGACAGAAGGTGGCGGACGTTTTCAGACCCCGTAGGGAGGGCGGAGGAACCCCCGCGACACCCAATACAAAGAGCGGGGTTCCGCGAGACCCTCCCTGAGGGGGGAAATAGTGCCTACCCTTAGTTCCCCCGGAAGCCGAGAGACCCCGACTCCGCCATCTTTGCGGTTACCCTTGGTATTCCTTTAGTAAAAAAAAAAAAAAAAAAAAAAATTAAAACTGGACGGGGTTCGAAAAACGGAAAAAGGTCTTATTTATTTTGAATCATGTTTGTTATCTATGAGGGAGCATGTCTAGCAGCATTAGTCTAAGAAAGCTATATTAAAAAAAAAATTAAAAAAAAATTTGGAAAGAATTGCATTATTTAAAACAGATAAGTCCTATAATATATATATATATTTAATATATATATTAATATATATATTATTATATTATTAATTATATATATATAAATATATATATATATATATATATATATATATATATAATATATATTATATATTATATATTATTAATATCTCTCATTATATATAATATATCAAACAAAGATACCTAATTAATTTTTAATTTCGTGTAAATTGTGTGTTTTTAATAATCACATTGCGATTGATTTCAGAACACAATTTCCTTTGAAACCCGAAAATTAAGAAAACAAAAAATCCGGTATGTTGCTTAATTTTTAGTCGTATTTTACCAAGTAAGACAATTTCTTATTGAGCGAGTCTGTACTAGGTGTTATTGATATCCAAAACGACGATTCCTTTGAAAAAAAGCACGATTCTATTTAATTATTTAACACAATTCGCTTATTATTTAATTAAAACTTTTGATCCGTTCATAGATCTCTTTCATGCCACTGTTGTCTCAACTCTACTTAAGCCAGTAAATAAAAAAAAAACAACTTGAAAAAAAATTAAAAACATAATTAGGATAATATATATATATATATATATTATATAGTATATATATATTATATATATATATATAATATATATATATATTATATATATTATATAATATAAATATATATATAATAAATAATATATTATATATATATTATATTATATTATATATTTAATATACATATAAAAGCATTTACGAATAATAAAACACTATTCGTGAGTTATATCAAAACATATATATATATTATATATATATAATATATATATATAATATATATATATATTATAAATATATATAATATATAATACTATATATATAATATATAATATATATAAATAATAATATATATAATTATATGACCATTTATAAGTAGGAGTTGGACTTCGTTAGCTATTAGATTTTAGGTTAATTTAGAGTTAAGTTTGGTTTAGTTAGGGTAAGGTTAAGGTTAGTTTTAGGTTACCCACAAAAATTTAATTGTATTTACCTAAAAATTATTAAAATAACATACATTAAATTATTGATTTTTTGTCGGCTGGCCGTTGGAGTGCTAAGACCCGACTTATAAATAAGCCATATATATATATTATATATATATAATATAATATATATATAGTAAGATATTAGAAAAATAAGGAAATAGATGAATATATAATAAAATATTATATATAAATATAATAATTATATATAAATATTATATAATATAATATAGTTTATATATATATATTTCCCTTAATTGACCATTTTCAATCCGAAAAAACTGTGGTTGTTAAACCCCGTTAGAGTTAATAAGTAGTTTATTTTATTCCGGATGAGTTTGTAATTTTACAGTTGAATAAAAAATTATGCGGTCAATTTTTTCCCTGGAAAAAAAATTCAGAATATTGATTATTAAATTCTTATACAATGGATGAGTTGGAGCCGGCTTGGCCAACCCTGTAATTAAAACTTTTCACGAAAGCGAAACGTTAGCTACTCTTTTGCGCTATTTGATTAATAGAAGTTATGAACCAACAGTTAACGACTTTTATGACTAAAACAGAGAAAAGCAGGATGGTAAAACTTTGGCCAGCTTCAGCCACTGTTTAATACACATTCAATTTTGTTAACCCGAGTTTCATATTATAAATTTTTGGATAAAAAGATTTTATTAGCGAATTATAGTGACGAATTCACATTTTCTGTTATATTATACTCGAGCTGAACTTGTTACCAGTGTCGAAAGGTAGCCACTGATAGATAATATATATGATATATATATATATATATATAAGTATATTTATATTATATATATATATATATATATATATATAATATATATAATATAAATATATTATATATATATATATATATATATATATATATATGATGGACAAAATGTTACTGAACGCCGGAAAAACCCGGGGTCAGACAAAAAAAAAAAAATCACATGAGATTTCTTAAAGATACATAAATAGATGTTCTAGGGCGAAATGATTTTTTTTACCTGTTCTAGGGTCGAAATTAGGAGGCTAGTTAGTTAGGTTAAGTAGGTTAGGTATAGGTTAGATTACGGTTAGGTTAGGTCAGGTCAGTAAAAAAAAAAAATTTCATTTCGCCACTAAAACATCTATTTATGTATCCATGATAGGCTACTGTGAAAAAAAATTTTGCGATCGACTTCCGTTCGCGTGGTGGGCTCACGTCTGAAGTAACTTTACCTATATAATATATATATAATATATATATAATATATATATATATATATATATATATATATATAATATATATATATGTATATATATAATATTTCTAGCAATAGAAGTATATATATATATATATATATATATATATATCCCGTGTGTGTATACCTGTGTACCTGTGTACATTCGTGCATTATTAATTTACTTTGATCTATCGTCGCATTTAAAATTAGTGCAAAGTAAATACTCTTCTAATTTTAATTTCAATATAAAATAATTAATATGTGAGAGCGCTTCCCGCAATGGGGGGGGGGCAGCGATAATTTGTTTATTTAATTCAAAATTTCGCAGTAGGAGCAATTACCACAGTGTGCACACAGGTTGAGTAAGGATAGTATACGAAAAAAGTATGTTTATCAATGTAATATTACTCACCTGTTTCTTTATATCTTCTTGTTTAAAAGGTAATTGGAAACTATAGTAATTAATCAAAATATAAAATCCCCTCTATTAAGTTGCCAACTGTTATTTATAATTTATTTAATTATATTGAAATATTCATCCTTTTAGTATATACAATGATATAATATTTAAAATTATTCAGGGGAATATTGTTTTATTTTTTTCAATGCTATAATTTATGATTTCTATTTTATTTATTTATTTTTTTAAATTATTTACTAAAAATATATTCATTGGCAACTCGTTTCAGCTGAGAAAATTTACCCTGGTTTTCGATTCGAGTTTGATGAAGACCTGCAAAGTGATTCCTTTTTGATGAGTCCTTTCAATCCATTCCCGCCAATGGAACAGGTATGATAATACCTGTTTGTAAATTATACTAATCGTGTGGAAAGTAATGAATATATTTACAAAAACGTTAGGTTAGGTTTGGTTAGGTTTCTTTACGTTACGCTTGCTTTGAAATTCAAAAGAATGTTGTTTAATTATTGGAGTCATATTCAGAATTTGGTGACTTCCTGTAATAACAATTGGTAGTTAATTAAAAATGAACAGTGAAATGAAAATAAAAATTATTTAAATTCTTTCCAGCCATTGGGGTACATTTTAAACTAAAAAAGTGTTAAAAGAAATGTGGGTTGGATAACCTGTTTTAGCTGAAGAACACAAATAAATTCCCATTCACAAATCAATGTACTC